>JADDOH010014236.1:17307-66580 GCA_016648135.1 Agrypnia vestita | reverse complement strand
ATTAACGTACAATACTTCATTAATCTTCATCAATGAACGCATTGTGTATGTGTGTATTTGTGCATGTATTCAATGTGGACTTTACTTACATTTATGGTGTTTATAGAAGTACAAGTATGCTTGTCCCGACGGCGACTTACAATATAATGTATGCATTTACAGTGAAACGCGCGACAACGGGAAATACATTTACGCTTACTTAAAATGAGCCGTTCAATGTGGAAAGTAGTAGAATCTAAGACGAAAAATAAGGTTCCACTGGGAATATAAAGGGTATAATGGAGCTAGTTCACAGTACCTTACAAATTATTCCTAAAATACGAGTCGTGAATGTTCAAGCAACATTGTCCTTATATTACTAGTTATGGAGATGACCGACCGAAAGTTTGCATTTTTTCATAAATATATATATATTTTTTTTTTTAAAAAAATAGAGATGAGAACACGGAAAACGTGTCACATCAATATTCTTAGTATTTTCAAACTAAGCTAAACGCTTGTGCTATGAAAATAGGACTAACTTGCTAGTCTGGGCTGAGATTCGAACCCGCGACCTTTGGATCACGAGGCGAGTGTCCTAACCACAAGACCAACAAGCTACTTATATTTCTATTTCTATATATATTTCTGACGATAAAAGTTGGGGTATCGTTAAATAAAATTATATCAAATATGTAAAAATTCATTCATTTTTGTAGAAATGAAATGAAATCTCCCAGCAAAAAATTTCTGTGGGCAATGTGTCATTTAAATTAGATGGTGTGTATCAGGCAAATCATGACTTCGAATCCTTAATAGTTGCAAATTAGGGATTAAACATTGTTATCCGAGAGATTCTGAACATTCGCCTCCGACAACTCATTTCAAAAAATTTCAAAATGTACAAAACATCATGGGAAATAAAATACATTAAATAAATAAATAATATCTCACTAATGACATTATCAAGATTAATTGGCTTTCATGTTAGATGTTAAGCTAGCTTGTTGATTTGTTTTAAACGTTAACATTTAATGATCCCTATTATTACTTTTTCCCGTTCTTCAATCGATAGCAAACATAGCAGCGATAAATAAATATATGTTGGTAACTGCCTATGTCAACAATTTAAGCGTGGGGCTATTGCGTCAAATGGAGTAAATTATTTTAATATTTATATTAAAGTAAACACATTATTATTGTGAAGTTGTAATTTCAGAACAAAGTTCTGTGAATTATTAAATATTTTTTTATGAATCAATTAGAAAATAAATACAGAAAAAACAAATTAACGAAAAAATATTTTAACTACTACCAGGATTTGAACCAACGGACCTCCATTCTATGCGGAGAAGGCGCGTTATCCAATTTCGCCACGGCACTTTGGTAAGTTAACGAAAAATTTTCGACTTTATATGTAGTCTCTTTTTAGTTGATTAACATTTTTATTAAATTTTTAAAGCAATCCACTTTTTATAATGAAATAGTCACAAATACCTTTATGTATCTACCAAACTTCCGTGGCGAAATTGGATAACGCGCCATCCCCGGATAGAATGGAGGTCCGTTGGTTTGAATTCCGGTAGCGGTTCAAATATTTTTTGGTTAATTTGATTTTTTCTGTGTATCTTTTCTAATTGATTAATAAATTTTTTTTATTTTAATATTGTTTTTTATTATATAAGGAATATACCTACATGCAAAATATACTTTAATTCTACAATCTATTGTGAAATAAAGACCATAAATTAGTCTTTATTTTCAACACTCAGGAATTTTCTATATTTTCATGTCACCGCTACAGAAAGCTAAGGGATGCATAAGTAAAACTCAAGAATAGATAGACACCTTATTTCATGTCCAACCTTTTACAATTTCAATTTCGTTATTTTGCGAGATTATCCTTTTGTAATGCAAATAAATAAAAATTGTGTCTCTAGAGTCCGAGGAGATGCAACTTAAGGAAGTGGATAAGTTTAAAAATATTAGAATTGAATTTTTTACCGATGGAAGATATGGGAGCGAAAAAAACAGTAGAATCGGAGCTGCTGGTGGTGTTTAACATCCTTTTTATAGTAAAGTAAGGTATGAAGTAACTTCGAAATATTCAAAACTAAAATGATAAATTTTATAGAAGGTCCACTTAAAAACATGGTTAATAAATTTGAATTATTATATATTAGAAAGTCGAAGCTAATGAGTAATTTTAGGTTAGCAACAAAACTGACATAATTGGATCCAATGAGAAATACCTAGGTGATCTTACTTCTACGTATATACTTTCCACGTAAAGATCTAAATTAAAATGGCTTGAACCTATTACTAATACCTATCATGACTATTAATATCTATGAACCTTAATGGCAGCCGATGAGTCGCCGCAAAATCACTTGGGAAAAATAAACTAAAATCCTATAAACTCAATGAAGATAGATTGTGTCTTGATTGGTCAGCATAGAAACGGCGCGAGATAAGAGAGGGAGGAAGATGGATGAAAATGATAAAGATGATAAATGATACTCCGAGTATAATCATTGATATTTTTCATGATTAGCTTGTGGTTGTGGTCCGAATCGAGAGGATTCACCGTGTTCGGGCGAAAAATCCTTGGTAATTTCTGGTTGGGTGCTTTATAAAAATTATCTATGAACGCGGAGTTCTCTCTCTCTGTATTTGACAACTGCTGCGAACCATTGATTTTTTTGGCATTTCGTAACCTACGGTTGATTTTGCCCCGGCAGATAAAAATTAAAATATATTTTTATGTCATTGTACTACAACTTTGATCAGCTTTAAAGTGGTGCAGAATGGAACAGAACAGGAGCAAAACGTCGGATGGAGAACGAAGAGCGGAAATAATCTGCAGAAATCTGGTAATTGGCATGTTTCATATCTGGAGAATTTTAAGTTCAATTTTTCCATGTAGAGGACCCAAACCAGAGTTAATAAAATCAGGAAATTTCTCTGACACACCGGTTGTATTTTAATTAAATTGAAGCATGTACAGGGTTATTTTTAAAACATTAAAAACCTCACATAACTATATTCCCGCCGTGATCATGAGTCGAAAATGTTCAAGCTATCGTGACCTAATATCAATAGTTATGGAGATATGCGACATCAAAGTTTGCATTTTGTTTTTCAATATTTCTGACTTATTTTTTGTAAAACGTTGGAATACCATTACAGTAACTTATATCGATTATGAAAAATTCATTCGTTTCAATACAAGTTAAATAAAATGATAAAAATCATGAAATATTTCCAATCGGAATTCGATTTTATTATTTTATTTGACTTGTATTAAAGGAAATGAATTTATCATATTCGATATAAGTTACTGAAATGATAGTCCAACGTTTTACAAAATATTAGTCAGAAATATTGATAAAAAAATGCAAACTTTGATGACGCATATCTCCATAACTATTGATATTAGGTCATAATAGCTTGAACATTTTCGACTGATAATTAAGGCAGGAATATAGTCTTGCAAGGTTATTAATGACATATTGAAAAAAATGTAAACTTTGATGTCGCATATCTCCATAACTATTGATGGCTTGAACATTTTCGACTCATAATCAAGACAGAAATATAGTCCTGCGAGGTTATTAATATTTTCCATCTAACCCTGTACACCTGCCTTTTTTCTTAAGAACCCTGATTCATACAACTACGGTTACCTGGTCCCCGCCTAACACGGGTGTGTCTCATACGTACATACGTACACACAAATATAAACGGACAAGCAAATTCGCAATGAATCCCGCCTGATACACATCTGTTGACCAGCTTAGCGAGCCCGAACAGAAAAAAATAAATTTCGTATTACGTCGCACAATAAACTTTTACTTTAGAGAAAGTCCCGACTTTTAAAGTAGGTCTATGCGAGACCCAGAGAGGCTTCGTACTCGTGATCTTTTAATCTTGATTGAGGCAAGCTGCAAGTGCTTGCTTTCTTTTGAGGTCAATGTTGAGAAGAAATTCGGCGTTCATTTTCGGAGGTGCATTTTGACGCTCGAGAGAGTGGTATTTTTATATTTCTTGAAAACTGTTCCAACAAACAAAGCATCGCCTGTAATCTCTGTTTTTGCGTATTTTAGATTTTCTTGCAATTGGTACAATTAATAAAATAAATAATATTAAATTTATCAAAAAGATAATGTTTCGAAATTATAATGACAAACTTTGTGGAAGTTCATTGTAATAGATTTTTAATCAAACATTATAATTTCGTTGTTTGTCCGTCTGTCCGTCTGTCCGTCTGTCCGTCTGTCCGTCTGTCCGTCTGTCCGTCTGTCCGTCTGTCCGTCTGTCCGTCTGTCCGTCTGTCCGTCTGTCCGTCTGCCCATCTGTTCGTCTGTCTGTCTGTCTGTCTGAATTCACGACTAAAAAAACGAAATTAAACGGCCTAAGATGGGGCTTGAACCCCGGGCCAGCAAACCCGAACTGGCCGCTCAACGCTTGCTGCTATCGCCGCCTCTCCGTGGAGCGTCAAAATAGATTTTCTTGCAATTGGTACAATTAATAAAATAAATAATATTAAATTTATCAAAAAGATAATGTTTCGAAATTATTATGACAAACTTTGTGGAAGTTCATTGTAATAGATTTTTAATCAAACATTATAATTTCGTTGTTTGTCCGTCTGTCCGTCTGTCCGTCTGTCCGTCTGTCCGTCTGTCCGTCTGTCCGTCTGTCCGTCTGTCCGTCTGTCCGTCTGTCCGTCTGTCCGTCTGTCCGTCTGTCCGTCTGTCCGTCTGTCCGTCTGTCCGTCTGTCCGTCTGTCCGTCTGTCCGTCTGTCCGTCTGTCCGTCTGTCCGTCTGTCCGTCTGTCCGTCTGTCCGTCTGTCCGTCTGTCCGTCTGTCCGTCTGTCCGTCTGTCCGTCTGTCCGTCTGTCCGTCTGTCCGTCTGTCCGTCTGTCTGTCCGTCTGTCCGTCTGTCCGTCTGTCCGTCTGTCCGTCTGTCCGTCTGTCCGTCTGTCCGTCTGTCCGTCTGTCCGTCTGTCCGTCTGTCCGTCTGTCCGTCTGTCCGTCCCCGTAACTTCGCGTAACGTCAGTATTTTCGTCTAAATTCACGGCTAAAAAAACGAAATTAAACGGCCTGAGATGGGGCTT
Organism: Agrypnia vestita; assembly: GCA_016648135.1. Taxonomy (NCBI): domain Eukaryota; kingdom Metazoa; phylum Arthropoda; class Insecta; order Trichoptera; family Phryganeidae; genus Agrypnia; species Agrypnia vestita. The sequence goes on along the minus strand of JADDOH010014236.1, from coordinate 61,480 downwards.
TAACCCCAGGCCAGCAAACCCGAACTGGCCGCTCAACGCTTGTTGCTATCGCCGCCTCTCCGTGGAGCGTCAAAAAGATACTGGTGATGTGGTTTATAAAAAATGTGGGTGTTAAAAATTTATATTTGTTTTATTTATCGCTGAGATGGAGGGACACTCTTCCTCGGACACGAAAGATGTTTTAATATTATGATCTCTTATTTGCTGCTAGCTGTATTGAAATATCATTATAAGAAATATAATACCATTACTGACGATACGAAGTTTGATATGAGGGGTTCCTATTCAATAAAATAACAATTATCGAAGCTTATTTTCAGCAACATATCTTGTAATTTATTAAATGTATACATATATTACTTATGGGTTAATTTGTGTAATAAAATTTATTAATAAAGGCTTTAATGTGGTGTGACTTTATACCTAATTAAAATACTAGCTGTAAGCCCTTGAAAAATTACGGAACATAATAATTGCAGGATTTAAAGCTGAAAATTCATGAAAAGAAAACATATTTATTTTGACTTTATTCGCTTAAACCTAAAACAAATTTGAAATTACCTTAAAAGCTAATTCTATCATCTTAAAACCTAAAGTATATTTACAGCAGCAACGTTTTAATTATGCCATTTTTGGTGAATCATTAATTGCTGATCATCAGTTTTGTTGTTGTAATTCCAAAAAGTTACGACTGACGAAGGAACGGACGTACATTCGAAATTAAGAGAGTTGGTTGATCGAGATATCGAGACAAAGATGGCAGTGTTCAAAACGGTATACCGCCCGACGCTTACGTAGGTCACCAGATGTGCATGCTAAACAAACGAACACGCTCTAGAGTCCAAGCGGCCGAAATGAAGTACTTGAGATGAGTGGCAGGGGTTACGATATAGAAAGGGCGTGCAGTGGGAACAAGAAGCATGACATTTTCCTAAGCATATATTATGAAAAGAAACCGAAATAAGAGGTATATCTCGTAATATTCGAAACACAATAATTAACATTTTATTCATATTTTAATATTCTGCCGATAAATATTTAATTTCGTTCTTTTTCCCAAATATACGGTTAAATAAAAGTCATTCTTCTTGTTCCCACTGCACGCGCCTGGATATAGGATGGGATCGAATAAGAAACTCGACGATCTGAGACGATCTCAACATTGAACCACTGCTCCTCTTCTCTCTATGAAGAGTAGAAGTAGTTCAATCGCAACTGAGGTGACTTGGGCACATACTAAGAATGTCTGATGACCGAATTCCTAGGAAAATACTTCCTGAGGGAAGACGTTCAGTGGGCCGCCACAGACACAGTTGGGCGAGGCAACTCCAAAAATTGTGTGAGGGAAGGATGGGAATACAATGGACGAAGGCCGCACAATCAGCGCAAGACAGGGACGAATGGAGGCGCCTTGTCGATGCAATGGGTCCCCGATCTAAATAGGACAAAGGGAAGAAGATGAGATGAGATGAGATGATTGATAAGCAAAATTTGAGCAGAAATTTAATTCCCCAGAGGGACAAAATCCAGTAAATGTGTTCTTAGAACACAACTACATATAAAAAAATTAAAATATATACTGGCCTATGAAAGTAGTTGAAAAAACTGAATTTCAGGCATATTCTAGTATATGATTTAATCAAATAAATAATTCGTAAGAATTTCATGTACCTATAGTATACATTAAAAGTATATTGGTTATTTCTCCACTTTAAAATATAGAGGTATTATTACGAGCTGCGAAAATCTATTTATACTATAGCTAGACCGCATTCAAAAGAATGTGCAAAAAAATATGTGTTGTTACGATGCAAAAAAATGAACACAAAATAAGTTTTCTAGTAAGTAAGTAACCTTTTTTAAACTAAAAATATTTATTTATTTGGAATATCACATTCAGGCTTGTAATACGGGCTTACCAGGCAACTTTCCCCCGCTTTCTGCTTACCGGACAAAGCTAGGGAATGGTCTTTTGATTGTGTTCGACCTATGGTTCATGAGCAAAAACCACAGATGTCTCTAGCACAGTGCATTCAAATAAACAAAAGATTTAGACAAGATAAAGTATTTAGCTAAAAAACTCAAAAATCAAATATAGACGTCTCATTTAGCGACATCTGTGGTCATTCAAGGGGAAGGAAAAAGCTTTGTGGCCGGCCGCGGTGAGGATCCTTGCAACTCACATGTGAAACGTGGCGTATAATTGAAATATATACACAACTTCCAAAAATTAATAGACATTGTATTCTATCATGGGTGAAAATGGCGAACGTTACATATGTGTAAAGTGATCACTTAAGCCAACCGTACGATAGGTCGTAAGTCCTATGTACACCCATAAAGACTTCTATACCTACTCTCCCTTAATAAAAAAGAATATATACAGTTTCGTCTCTGTGAGACATCTATAAAATACATTAAACAAAAGATTCTTAGACTTTAACATATTTACTTATTTTTTATTTATTTATTTAACGTCCTTATGGGCTTTTACAATATACAGAATAATAATAATACAGAATAATAATAATAATAGATTTTACAATATACAGAATAATTTAAAAAAAAAACATAAGACAGTTAAAATAATAATACAGTTAAAAGTTTCAATAATAATAGTTAAAAGGTAATAATAATAATAATACAGAAAATAAATAAAAATACAGAAAAACATAAGAAAAACATAAAAACATAAGATAAAATAATAATAAAGTTAAAGGTATAAATAATAATAGTTAAAGGTAAAATAGAAAGATTTATTTTCCATTTCCATTTCGTTGGGATGTAAACAATTGTATCAGCTTTGTCCTATAAACAGTTATACTATCAGCAAAAATGTCAGCCGCCTCTGCATGTTCATTCCCTAATGAGTGTAATCTGGGAATTACAGAGTTTGCTAATGCATTAGTTCTGACATTTCCACTATAATAAAACAATGCACTGTGTCTTGATGACCTCGATGGAGCATATAAGTCGATCAGACTAATAATCTGGGGGCAATCAATCAAACTATATAGAACTTTCAAAATTTGATAATGTGGAATGTTCTAACGATGGAATTAGCGAACACTGCATTGTGTAGAGTGATCACTTACGCACTTGTTGCTGTCTGAGCGAAATTGACATGGGAACGATTCCGAAGAAGGATCCTACAATGATTTTCACTTCTTCACGTCATTCAGAACTTATTATCACAGTATTATTTATGTATTCTAAGTGAGTAGGGTCCTAAAGATACACGTACTACGTTAATTATTTCAAGTATTCATTTATTCATATCATTAGGAGGTACATATTATCAAAATCGAGCTTGTCAGCCCGAGGAAAGTTTAAGTAGTCATCGGAGAAGAAATTCTCTTAATTTCCATCTATCTTTAGCAAAATTCCTTATTAGGCCAGTGCTCACGTACGCAGCTGAGACGTGGGTACTAACTAAGAGGAATGAGCAAGCACTGGACGTTTTTGATAGGAACATTTTGAGGCGTATCTTCGGACCGGTTCTAGAAAATGGACATTGGCGCAGTCGTTACAAAAATGAGCTCTTTACTCTACTTAAGGAGCCAAACGTCACAAAATTTATAAAACTGGGAAGACTTCGGTGGCTGGGTCATGTGGAGAGAATGTCCGAGCATCAAGCACCAAAGTCCCTGCTAAACTCAAGGCCAACAGGGCGAAGGAGCTTAGGAAGGTTAAAACTAAGATGGAGTGACAACGTCCTCAAAAATATCTCTGCCTTAGACCTTCGAAACTGGAGAGAGCTGGCACTAGACCGAGATGAGTGGAGGAAAATTATTGAGGAGGCCAAGACCCACCAAGGATTGCAGTGCCAAGAATGATGATGATGATTTAACAAAATTCATCACTCTCATTCCTTTTGCTTTTTAATCTAATTACCTTATTTTAGGGTTGTTGACAGATTTTTATTGCGTAGTCCGCCCGATGAATGTTAAATTACATAGTAACTGTGAATATAGTTTAGTGATCTAGGGTTAAATAAAAACACAATAACCTTCACAGCTACGAAAATCGTCTTGCCTTTTTCAAGATGCACAAACTTGAGTCCCGACGGAAAATGTCCGATCTCGTTGTGCTACACAAGATTCTCAGCGGAGCTATTGATTCTCTCTCTCTATCTGATATAAATTTGCATGTTATACCCCGCATAAGAAACCCGGAGTTCTTTAGAATAAGCCAGCACACCAATAATGTCGGTTACTTTTCTCCCATCACAATGTTGTGTCGCACATATAATATGTATTGTGCTGACCCTAACATCGATGCTGATATTCTTGCAGATACCTTATCATCGTTCAAAAACTCACTCATAGCAACATCCATTTTCTAAACGATGACCTGAACCTATTGATTCATTAAATCAATTATTTATTAAATACTAGTCGCACTACATTTAAACACTAAATATACAATACACATAAATGTACATGTAAAATATACTTAAATGCAAATATACATGTTGCCAGAGCGTGCCGAAGATACTTGTTATTGGGATAATGGGCATCGTCTTCACTTAAAGATACGTGCTTAGGCTTAGATAAGAGCATAGTCTTCACTTATAATGTTTTATTATCAGAGTATCATGTACCTATTATCCTGTTAGTGTCTCTAAGAAATAAAAAAAAAAAAAACTAACTTCAAGAAGTTACAGCGCGCCAGAACAGTTTACTACGATGCTGTAATTGCATTCTTCTAATTTTCTCACGTGTGAAAACAATAATCATACCAATTAATTAATTTCATCTTCCGCCTCTCGTTGGGAAAATGTTTATTAATAATAATTAAATATCAGAGTACTCGCACCATAATAATAGCGGGTGTGTAATAATATGACATCGGATCTACTTTTTACCGCGTCATGATCACAGACGTAATTAAAGCATGGTGATGGGAAAAGCTCATGTTCATGATCACGACACGCGCCACGCCAAAGTCATGTCGTGTGTACAGTGTGACCAAAATATTAATCAACTAGCCGTGCCCGCGCGGCTTCGCACGCGTAGATTTCGGGTCCAAACGCTGTTTGGCAACAAGCTCCCTAAAATAATAAGCTTTATTTCTATGCAGACAAAAAAAATTGAGCATAAAAATGCACTGAAAACATTAAGCTGTTGATCAAAATAATTTTATATTAAAAAATAACATTTTATATAAAAGTTTTAAGTTTATAAAAAGCTTTAAAAGAAAGCGTCTCTTATAGCTGAGTGAGCAAGGCGCTGGTTTCTCACACCGAGGGTTCCGAGTTTGATGCCCGGTGAGGTCAAGCACGGGTATTTTGAGATGTGTTTCGCTTCAGTAACGGGATCTTTGGCCTGTTGAAGGGTAAAAAAAGTTTAGAAAGGAGAAAATACATAATTTTTAGGGCAACGGTACTATGAAAAATCACATTATATGCGTATTTCAATATAATGAATACCCCTACGATACCTTCTGGTCAATTATTCAAAAAGGTCTCTCTACTTCTTCACTACAAAAAACTCTATTCTTTTATACTATTGCAATCGGTTATAACCTACCATTCAATGTTAATTAAATTAAATAGATAATCGCTATATTTGTGGTAACACTAGCTGGTTTAGGAACCACGGTTTCTTCTTAATATTTGTTATATTTTTTGGCCAATTGTTTTTGCATGTACCTACCGGCCGTTTATATTTTTTGGCCAATTGTTTTTGCATGTACCTACCGGCCGTATGACATTATTTTAAATAATCGACATTCTTTTATTGCCTAATTTAACTAGGATTTTTTATATTTTTATTTATATTTTTAAAGTTTTTTTTTTCAATTTTAATGAGCATTTTGTTTATATACAAATAGGTACATGTTGTAAACACTCTTAATTATGACTTTTCTTTCTTTTATTAAATTATTTACGAAAATAGTACCATCTAAAATTATCCAATGTAATTACAATTATAACATATATTTACATCTTCTTTGTGTTTATTAAAATTATATTTGAGTTGAGTATTATAGTTGAGTAGCTTGTTGGTCTTGTGGTTAGGACACTCGCCTCGTGATCCAAAGGTCGCGGGTTCGAACCTCACTCCAGACAAGAAAGTTAGTCCTATTTTCATAGCACAAGCGTTTAGCTTAGTTTTAAAATAGTAAGAATATTGATGTGACACGTATTCCGTGTTCGCATCTCTATTTAAAAAAATATATCTATATTTTTTATTTTTTCAATTTTTCGTTAATATGATTTTTCTATATGTCTTTTCTAATTGATCAATAAAAATTTGATTAAAATATGTTTTTAATATTCTCTAAAGTTAATATATCTTTCACTTCCTTCCTTATGTATTCCTTCCTTACGTACGAGAAGAGCTAATGGACGATCCTTCAGATCACCCATTAGCTCTCCTCATACAAGATCATCTGTCCTGGGATATAATTTTATCCACCTGGTTTACATTCCATTTCTTCTTAAAGTTTGGCCATCAAACATATTTTTATATGATTTCAATTAATTAATATATCAAAACTCAGTCATAATTAAGAAATTAAAATATAAATATTTAAAAACGTCTTGAAAAAAATATATTGAAGAATGGAAAAATATTCACTCTGTGCGTGATTTTTCGATGGTAGATGGAATTTTTTAATTAGTGGAGAATTTGTGCGTGATGCTCATCCATATCATATGTGTACCACACTCACGTCAGCTCGCAGCACTCCCCTGCCAGTTGCGGCCGGTGACCAATGAGAAGGGCGCAAAAAATTGACAATCTTTTGTTATTTTATATATTTCACAATGGCACGTAATCCATGGTTTCCCGGGTGGACTGAAATATTCTGGAAGAACCCATATTCGCTTAAATATGCGAGAAGTTTCTGAAACTCGAGCGCTTATAAATTACGCAGAAAGCGCGCGTGGAACAACATTTTTGTGGTGAGTTTTCAGCGATTACACAGGTTAAGCGAAATCTGAGACGAGAAGCGTAGAGTGTCACCACTATAACTTGGTGTGCGATGGAGGGCGCCCCTGTCGCGAAACAGAAGTTGCCAGGTTGTAAATTTATTACACAATACATAATGTACTGAATGTCCAGTGACCAGTGTCAGAGCCTTCAATATAAATTTGGTCGGGTCACAGCACGCTCCGCAGCAGCTCTATCTGTCAAACAATCAGACGGTAATATCGGTCCATTATTTGCTTTTTCAGCTTCGCAAAACTTTAATACTTCATTGGTAATTGTTCTTGCACCATCCCGGACTGTTTTGGTTGTTTTGGACATAATAATTCAATGTATATTGGTAATCAAGATGTCACAGCTCCCGACCAAATACAAAATTGTACTGAATTACAGGGCGAGGGGTTACCGCCGGGTGCGGGCGGGGCGGGTTTTAGTTCCAATCTTGCCACACGCCAAGTTATGTTGGGCATGCAATAGCAGTGATTCAGTGTAACCAAGCGACAATAAACTTAGTTCCTAACGGGAGTTCGGAAATAAGTGAGTTACCAGACGTGTAATATTCTAAGGTGAGTATAAAAAAATCTACAGACGTGTAATAAATGCGAAAAATACGTAATAGTGCTCCAATTCAATTCATGTTTATTGACTGGGGATTTACTAAAACTTTCAATTATTCGTTTCCCATCGCAACAATCCTGTGACAATATTAAAAGTGTTTGAATCAATTTCTTTTAAATCTTATCATTGAAACAATATATTTTTCTTGCATGGTCTTCTCTATTGTATGGTCCATTTTTTTTTCTCCGCAAGAGCCGCCTCTGCTCCGCTGAAGATTGCATTGGGCGGTGCCATTGAGCACTGTATCGCGATGGAGCGGCCACCGTACGAGATCACGAATGGCGAGATGAAATGCAGTTTCTCCTGCGAAAACGTAAGTGCTCGAATTTCTGAAGCTGAGAATTTGTGGTTCGTTTGGAAAAATAAAAATTTAACGCCATTTTTTAATTTTTCAATTATATTGTCACAGAATGATTTAACTTATGAATTCTTCATCTCGTTAAAAATATTTAATTAAGATTAATTAAACAAATCTCACAGAGGTATTTTTATGAAAATGTGTATGAAAGTCTTTTTATATGATATATATTTTTTTAGATTTATTTTAAAGGATAAACATGGATATATATTTTAAGTACCTACATTTATTTTCGGTTACAAGCTCTAATTTTTTCATCTCTTCCAATCCCATGAGATTGTTTTTATCGAGTACCAAGTCCACTATTCAGTAACACACTTTGCTTGTTAATATTTCTTTGATTTTTCATTGATATTTGTTAGTTTTTATATTTGATGTAAATAATACATGATTAGTGAAAAATAATTTTAAAAAATGTTGGTTTCTTTTCATTTGCAAAAGACGACAGTCTAAATGCAATTTTTTATTTTATTTTAATAAAACTGTTTTCTTATTTGTGGAATGCTTTTCATGTTTCTCTGTCTTAGATGTCATCCGGAAGTTTTATCTAGGTGTTTGTTTTATATAAAATCATTCTTTGATGATTATTTCCTTCCATCAATTCAAATTTCCTAGACATGCACATGTGTCAAAAAATTGATTAAAACGTGCTCTTGTAGCATGGTACTGTACGGATGTAAAACTTGGACGCTTAACCAGAGAAAAGGAGACAGGTTGATAGAATTCTAGATGTGCATGAAAAAACATCAACACGTAAGTTACACTTAAGGCGATCGTCTAGCAGAATGAGCAAATTTCACCATTTTTTCTCATATCTTCTCTTGCGTTTTTTATTACATTTTTGTATGGAAATATCTCATTTTAAAATTTATTCATCAGGTTACATATATTTTAAATACGAATATCTTATTAAAATGTCATAAACTAAATTAAATAATTGATTAATAAATTACCAAACCTTCGATGTTTTAAAAATGAAGAAAATTGCTCCACTTTGTGGGCCTTTTATGACTGAACGGCGTGTGAGATGTCTTTTTTATTCAATAATATTACAAAGTTAACGATTATCTTAAATTTGTTACAATTATAGAAAAATCTGTTAATACGTTTACATGCAATTTATGTTTTAAAAAATACTGTTTATAAATGACAATGCTATGAGGAGTCAGAAAAAGAGATAGCAAAAATATCTTCATAATAAGATAGGACAGATTTGTAGACACAATCTAACTGTTGTAATGATTATTTGTGAGGTTGCGTGAAAATACCTTGCGACAGATCCGGTAGAAAATTTGGAAAATTACCCACCTGCTTCTTCCAGATAACAAAGCAGCCGAGGAAAGTGCCTCAATGACCGTGATTATCCTCATCATAACAACCTATACTTGATGCCAGTTTCCCTTCATCCGAGATGGGGGGCATTTGTACGTTAGAAGAAAGTCGGACCATGCAACGATCTAGGTGAGTTTTATTCAGATTTTAACTCGATTCTTATAACAGACTAGTCGTGCAAACCAATTAATTTAAAAATAAAAGTAAGATGTTACCAATACATATAACTAGTTTTTTTAGTGAATATTAATGTATTAGACGCGTGGCATACCTGCGCTGAATCCCATGGTGTGTGGGATATTCTGCGGTGTATATGTGACCCCTCTGGCCAACGTTTCGGATCCCATTGCAGGGTCCACCATCAGGGCTGATGTGATGGGTGTGTGTTGAAGTGTAGGTTAAGTATTGCCTTGCAATACCGTACCGAAGTCAGAGTGTCTCCAAGTTTATGTTATGTTAAGTACTGGATTGCAGTACCGTGTCGAAAGCAGGGTGTGTGTTTCTTGATGTAGTGTGTTGTGTATCTACACACTACATCAAGACCAATTATAATAATTTTTTTCTGTGTATAGTTTTCTGGGATATTCTGCCGTGTATATGTGACCTCCCTGACCCACCTTTCGGATCCCATTGCAGGGTCTATCATCAGGGCTGATGTGATGGGTGTGTGTTGAAGTGTAGGTTAAGTATTGCCTTGCAATACCGTACCGAAGTCAGGGTGTCTCCAAGTTTGTTTTAGGTTAAGTACTAGATTACAGTACCGTGTCGAAAGCAGGGTGTGTGTCTTGGTATAGTGTGTTGTGCATCTACTAACGGATGCCGGACTGTGCGGATCGTCGATATGATTTATCCTGCAGTGCCGGATACCACGAGGTTTTTAACTTAAGACCGTCATCACTATTAATGTTTACCGGGTGCTTGCATATTTCAATTGCTTCTTTGACAAGGCGCGTGTGTTAACTTTTGGGCTTTCCTAAGATTTTCGGCTCAAATGAAAAAACGTTGGCCAGAGAGTTCACATATACACGGCAGAATATCCCAGAAAACTACACACAGAAGATTCTGAACGGCCGTGAAAACCTAAGGACATTTTTAATAATTTTGTTGTCTGCCTATCGTAACTTCGTGTAAAGTCCGTATCTTCTTTATACCTAGTATAAAAAAGTTTTTTTTTTCTTTTTTATTTGTTATGTAGTGAAATATTCTAGGTTGCACCATTTAGAATAAATCATTAAAAGCTATCAAATGAAACAAAGTCAAAATAATTTAATGTGGTGGTGTTTACTTTGTGAAAATCCATTTTAATAATTATGAATCAAAACAGTAATTTTTGTTAGGTTAATTAATAAAAAATTCACTACGTTAAAAATATTATTTTTGGTAACACCTACCGGTTTCAGAACCACAGTTCCTTCTTCAGGGAAAACTACAAACTTAAAATTAAATAATAGGTTATATTTTTTGGCATCTTTTTTTTAGTGTATGACATAATTTTCAACTTATTACTTTGAAGAAGTAAGAGTTTGAATAAAACAAAGGTTTTCAATACATGTAGCAGTGATCTTTTCAAAAGAAATGATTTTTAGGATAAAAGAGTGGGAAAAAAAAACAAAAAATGTTTTTATTCATAATAATGAAACAAACAATACACCTCTTAGCAAATGCATTTCACGTTATATGTAGGTACACTGCACTAATCGTATTACGCTTCTTGGCGGTTGAGGTATATCGTCTGTATCGATCGCGTGTACGACGGAGATTAAAAGTATATATAATATATCTGCTTTTATAAGCATACATTGCTCATAAATTCAGTTTATGCGATCCAGCTAGATAAAAATTTATAGAGTATTATAAAATATTTCTTTTAAAAATCATCTTCAACCATTTTTTTTCCACCACTGGATAAAGGTGTCCCCAAGTGTCTGTAATTTTTTCTGTCTGTTAACATTTGCTGCTGATATTAATTATTCACTGCTCAGTGATACTGAATTAATACCGCATACATATTAATGTGTCTCGTTTCTTCATTACAATAGTGATTTATTTATTCTAATGACATTTTTCTAGACGGTGTACTAATGAAATGTATTACAAAAAATATATTTAAAAAAAAAAATCACCTCTATCACCTACAAAAAATATATTTTAGGAAAAAAATTTTTTCCTCATTCTCCAAATAAAAGATATAAAAAAAAACCTACGATATAAATTACAGTATTTTGTTGGTGATGGAGGGAAAGTGCCCACGCTTTTATTTGGAGAGTGAGACAAAAATTTTTTGGCCGAAAATTTATTTTTTACTCTTTAGTATGTTCAATATTGGTTTTCATTTTCATGATTAAGTAGGAAAAGCGCCATCTCTTGGTGAGCTCATTATGTATAATCTTCCATAAAAAACTTAGATAAATGAATAATGATGGATAAATTGATTAATTTATGAATCTGAATAGATTCATGCATTGTCATCGAGATTAGGTTTTTGTGCAAAATTTCAGCTCGATTGGACATTATATTATAAGATTCCATCCAGACAAGCAATTGACGACCCTCGCGTGACCGCGCAACATGAGCCGCGCGCTGATTGCGTGTCACACTCTAATTATCTAAAGTTTGTTGCGGATAGACAACGAAATTATTATATTTAGATAGTTTAGAGAGGAGCATTCCCTCTCATCAGCAAGTTGTTTAACGTACGTATAAGAAGAACAAAAAATAATAGTTTCATTTTCAGTATAATTGATTCGCAGCCAAAACGATATTTATAATTTATTCTAAAATGTGTAAATGAGTCAATACCTCCATACGCAAACTGCATCTATAAAATCGAAAGTATAAAATATTTTCTTCATACATATCTTCTTAAGAATTTTCCTCAGTCACGTCATATATTCGCGTCAAGGTACAATGTTAAAGTGAGTACCTAAGTTTTATTAACTATTTTTTAAATATTTTATGCTCCTTATAACACTTTGTCATTTATTAAGATGTGTGTCTATAAATGTGTATAATTTGTATTAAGACTCTTAGAGTGCGTGTATATGTGTAAAACTTTTGTCTCAACACTCGCTTAAATTATATTAGAAAGCATACGGAAATAAAACGCATGTTTTTAAAGTTCTACCTTTTTAATTTTTAAATCATTTAAATATAAATTTAAATGAGACGCTTTTGCCTTATGAAGGCATTTTCGTAATCATAATAAGGCGAAACGCGTCTCAGAAAATTAAAAAATTAAAAAGGTAGAACTTTAAAAACTTTTATATCCAAATGTATGTATGATTATGGAGTTCTATAAATTTACCTCTGAAAAAATAAATTCATACTGGAAAAGTCAGGTTGGAGCGAGCTAAACTTTTTTGCTAATACTGTCCTCTATTGCCAAATCTTGACGTGAAACAAAAGTTTCATTTATTGATTTTTATTAATTGAAAAATTTGTATAAACCACTGGGGAGTCATTTTTTTAGCGAAATTTAAAATAGATTAAATTTTATTAATTAAGTTACCCCTTCCCCTTTAGAGTAATTTGTAGTGAAGCCCTATATTAATGTTACTTTTTTTATCCAATTACTCTAAAGGGGAAGGGGTAACTTAATTTTTTTATAAATAAGTCGTTTGTACGTGGTATATCCACTGTTTGATAATGGCCTTACAAGCCGAAACAGCTGTAACACCTAAAAATAGTTAACCCGCAGAACTTATTAATAATATTTATTAAAATTTCATTTTTTTTAAATTTCGCTAAAAACAAATATGGAGTTCTACAAATTGAACACAAAAACCATACATAAAAATGGAGTAATTTTGCGTCTACCGATTTCGATACCACTGTATCTTCATCAAGACGGAGCACACTGACTATCCATTACCCATTTTGGTTAACAGGTTCATTATTGAAGGGGACGTGGCCTCAGTTCCCCTTTCAATAATAATATAATGAACTTTTTTACCAAAATGGATAATGGATAGTTAGTATGCGTCCGTCCTGATGAAGGTATAGTGGGATCGAAACCATAAAGTTATTTAAAGGTTCGTAAAGTTTTCAATTAATTAAAATTAATAATTATGTCCAATCCCAAAGCTAACGCTATAAACATCAAAAATAGTTTAATTTGATTATACGCACTTCAAAAAATAGATTATAAACAGGTTTATAATCCACTGTTTTAAGTGCGTAATAGGTTATTAAACAGGTATATAATCCACTTTTTGAAGTGCGTAATAGGTTATTAAACAGGTTTGTAATCCACTTTTTGAAGTGCGTACTATTTATATCATTGTGAATCTATTTATATCATTGGTTATTAAGCAGGTTTATAATCCAATTTTTGAAGTGGGTACTATTTATATATATACTATTTTTATCAAGAGTGGATTATAAACAGGTTTATAATCCACTATTTGAAGTGCGTAATAGGTCATTAAACAGGTTTATAATCCACTTTTTGAAGTGCGTTCTATTTATACCATTATCAGTAAATTTGAAATTGATCATGTTTATCAAAAGGTTTATTGGCTGTTAATTTATAAATATTGATAGCTTCAAAAATAATATACTAGTGTACGAGTTTGTGTAAGTAAAGGCAAGTCCAAAAAGCGTTTCATCCATCCCAGTTGCCTATCTCTGCTCGGAAGTATCGTTAATAAAGTAATGAGTTTGTTTTATGTTTTGGACAAATGAATGCGTCCATATAAAAAGGTATCATGTAGTATCCAGTCGTTAAGTAATTTTATTGTTAAAAAATGCTCTATAAAATAGAATGCACCATGTGCAGTATTTTATTTTTCATGATTTCAACGCGATTGCCAAAATTCCGAAAAATCAGAAACGCCGAAATTCGACCATAAAAGTTGACTAACGTGGAAAAAGGCTCGTTATTCAACTGGAAGTAAAAAATATGAATAACTAACTAACCATCACGCCGTTTCCCTTAAGGGATAGGCAATGAGGATAGAACGCCATATTCTTCTATCTTGGCACACCACTTTTGCTTCGGCTACATTCATACTTCTTCCCATGCAAGCTCTACGGTTATTGAGGCTTTTAACAGGGCCATGCTCCGATATTTGTAGTACTTTCGCGAACGCCCTCTATTCCTATTGCCTTCGATATACGGCCTATATACTTTCTTACCCTTCCTTTCCTAGCTCATACGTTCTACATGACCAAACCATCTCAGCATTTCTTTCTTTATTCTGTCTACCACACTACATCCAGCATTACATTCACATTTTATTTATTCATTCCTCATTCTATTGACCAAATCTCTATATTCTTCATTTCAAGAAATTAAACGAATGCCGAAAATTTAACTCGTGAATAACTAAAGAAAACATGAAATTAATATCCATGATTGGCATGTGAATATTAAAAAATAACAAAAAACCGAAAATCTGGTTATTTATTTAACTAAGTGATCCTTGTATCTCCTGTAAAATTTTGTTTTTGAATATGTCCCCTTTCTATAGCAACGCCTTTAAATGTTATAGACTTAAGAACCATCTCGGATACGGTCATCACTATTAGATTGCACTTGCAAAGTGCATAGCTGCAGCCTGCAGCCCATTTTACGGCCGGGCGGTTAAGTTACTCGGCTGAACGAGTTACGTGTTCGAGTCCAGTCTGTGACTTAAATAGAGAGGGTTCTAATACTTATATATCACACGGATTTGAGACATCGCTCACTGTAAACGTGCGATGTTTGGCTAAAGTAGAAAAAAAATTGCGAAAAATCGTAATTTGGAAGTGCTGTATTTCGGTGTTTTAAAAGGGAATCGAAAATCAATCATGATGAGGGTGCCCGCTAAATTGGTCTTGCTTGTGATCTTCAGTCTCAGCTGTGCGGAGGTGACCAGTTCTGACTCTGATGAAGATGGCGGAGAGTCTTCTGGAAACCCGATAGACGAGTGCCTGAAGAGGGATTCCATTTCTTGCATTCAAGTTCAGGTTAGTTCTCTGAGTGGCCTATTGCGCAATGTGTGATAATTTTATTACGTTTAAACGTTGTATTATTTATTATTATTATTATTTAATATTTTTTTCAAGTGAAATAATTAAAACTTTGTTTAAACCACACTTAGGACAATTAATATATTTGAGCTAATGTTCAGGTAAAGATAGATTAGTTATGGTGGTACAAGATGCTGTAAAATGTTGAATTATTACAATAAAATTCAAATGTGGCTAAAATAAAGTTTTAATTTATTTATTTATAAAATGGTAGCACAAAGGAAATTTGAAAATTTTTTTAAGAAGTATTTTTTCTGATAATATAACATCTTTCTTAGAAAAAAGGAATAATACCTAAGCGTATTAGAAATATTTATAAATAAAAGTATGGTTAAAATTAGTAAAAGTTTTATAATAAATTATTCAAGACTTAGTTTGTCGATTACATATCAATCTTAAAGGAATATCCAACTTAATCATCGGTCTCAATACAATAATATTAAAAAATATATATTGTTTTATTGAGAAAATACTTACATGGCCCATAAGTGCATTAATATTGTTATATTCAAGATTCTTAAATATTTTTTAAATTAAATTTTTATTTACATAAATTATTTTTAGATTTTTTTTGGACAGTGTGATTTTATTACGTTTTTTTTTCTTTTTAGACAGTGTAATTTTATGATATGCTATAGATATTTTTAACTATAACGACATTTTTTTTTAAATAGAGATGCGAACACGGAATAAACGCTTGTGCTATGACTAACTGTTACCGATAGCTTGCTGTCCTAGAGTGAGATTTGAACCCGCGATCTTTGGATCATGAGGCAAGAGTCCTAAACACAAAACCAGCAAGCTACTCATTAATTTATTATTAAATAAATATTGTGATAATTTTAATTTTAATGGTGGGAGGGGGATAAAAAACAAATAATAATAATTCTTTAACCATGAAAGAATTAACTCAATAAATCTCATTCTCAGTTTTACGGAGCAAGTTTTGTCAGTTCAATACGTTTCCAAAATTATATTTTATAAATATAGGTAATAATGAAAAAAATAATGTACCAGGCAGCGGTTTAAAATTATTAAAGCTAAAAGCAAATGACCGCGCAAAAGTAGACTGATTTATGCGGCAGACACTTTCAGTTAAGGAAATTTTAAAATCAATGATTTTGAATGAAAATAGTTTTGGCTATCTATGCGGTTGACACTTTCATTGAAGAAAATTTCAAAATCAATAATTTAGAATGAAAATAGTTTTGGCCACCTCTTGAATATTATTGAAATAATTGGCTAAATATACAACAAAGAAAACGTAAATTCCATAGACGACAAATAAATACCACACCAAATTGTTCTCCGTGGTTTCTACATGCTAAACGCTATTGAATAGAGATTTATGAAAATATATTGCTCGTTATAATTAAATTAATTATTTAGAATGGTATAAAATAAATATGTATATTTGATATTCGGATATTATTTAATAATAGTAATCATGTTTTTTTATTTGGTTACTTAATCAACTTTACATTATTTGTTAGTTTTTGCAGAAATTATAACCTTGTAGCATAGTTGCTGCGGATTTTGGCAACAAAGTAAAACACTACATTCTATATCCCGTCTGACGCACTAGTATTTTACTGATTTATAGCAAATAGTGCTTTACCAGTTCAGTAGATAATAGAGGTGGGTCGTTCATAAACGAACTGTTCTTTTAGAATAGTTCATTTTACTGAACGAACGAACGGTACAGTTCACTTGAGTGAACTAGTCGTTCACTAGTTTAGTAGATAAAAAATAAATCATTCATCAAATTCTGGTAATATTTTTGGAAAAGTTATCTTTCAGGCAGCGAACAGTGATGTGTTTTTGTGATCATTTTTGTTGGCGAGCTTTTTTTTTTGTTTTTGGTTTTTAGAAAACATATATCGAAAAAAAGGCTTCTACTAATTGAACAGTTGACTTTACAAAAATCCAGAAAAAAACTGAAATTCAAAGAACTATTGAATGATTTAAAGTGAACGGTTCACTTGACTGAACGATCTGGTATACGAACAGTTCAGTGAATTGAACGAACTTTCCCATCTCTAGTACATGATGCAATTTGGAACGAATTAGTATCTATCTTAGTGCAGAAAGTAAAAATATTTACAGTAAAATAATAATATTCACTTTAAAAATTAAAAAAAAGGTTTCCCTACCGTCTTTAGAAAAAATGTGAAGTGCAAGGTTGAATAAAATTATGAAAGTGTAAAATAACTAAGCCGTCTTTGGATGGGTGAAAAGACGTTATTTTTTCAAATTTCTGATAGAAAAACCGACTTTGATATTTGAAGGCGTTCCTATAAAAGGGTGAGGTATTTATGTTCCATGATTTCAACTCAATCTTGCCAAAATTCGACCTCAAAAGTTACAAAGCTAACGTGGAAAAATAGTCTATTTTTCTCTATATTCATCTGGTAGTAACAAATATGACGATATAGATGAAATACGACAGTTTCAAGATGTCACTGGGATTGCTTAATAACATAACAAAAAACAAATAAAACATAAACTTCGTTCATCTTGTAATCACTTATTGTAGTATACTTATATTGTATAATTTATTAATGTTTTATTTTAATGTATTATCGTAAATTGTAACTGTACTAATCACCTTGTCCTAAATGACTATCCATTAGGGTCATTCTGACCTGTCGATAGTCTTTAAATTAAAAAAAAAGAAAAAAAAAAGGCAAGTGAATTTTAGAAAATGTAAAGTCGGAGATTCTGGTTATTTATTTTACAAAGGGTTTTTCCTATCTCCTGTAAAATTTTATAGGGACATTTATATATACCTAAATTTTTCAAGTGGAATAATAAACTCTTCAAATATTTAAAAGAATATTGATTTAGAACATATTATTACGTGTCGTGGCTGGGGGAAGAACGAATGAAAACACTGGAAAGTAATTAGCGATTTATTCATTAATGATTAATTAATTATTCAAAGTACAAAGTCATTGAACAGGAATTAAACTTAACGCTCTTTTTAAAGTAATACTATTTCGCAATGCATCACTCGTGAATGAACACTTTATTATCGCTGGATAACACGTATTCAATATTCGTAGTATTTATCGCATTTATTTACATCGCCAATCAGGTACTTAGCTTAATTATTTCGCTCGATTCTGTCGCTTAGCAATTTTACGACTGGCTTCCCTGGGTGTCGTCTCTCGGGTCGCGGCTGACTTGGCACTGAATCGAATTGTCAAACACGACAACTCAACTTCCGCCGCGGCGTGTTTCCGTATTTATACATAAAAGCTGATATTTTCCTACTTTCTAGATTATTCTCGTGTTAAGGAGAAGGTACTCGTTGCTTCTCGGTTGTTCAGGGCATTTCTAGAGGTTTCCTGAAGAATGTGGATTATTATAGGCCGTTCTTGATATTACCGGGGGTTCAGACAGTGTGTAAATTATTTTTAGCATCTCGTTACAATATGCTCAACTTTCAAAATTTTGATAATGTGTGGATGTTCTCACGGTGGAATTGGTGAACTTGCATTGACTAAAGTGATCACTTACCAACTTACAGGTTGTAAGCCCTAGATCACCCTTTAATTTCTATATACCATATAAATAGCTTCGTTTCTGTGAGAGACCTATAATTTATCTGACTTAATTGCTTAACATTTTAATATTTTTTCTACATCGCTGACATTCGCACTGTTTTTTTTCAGATTTTTTTTATACTTTATTTTTATTTTTATGTATTCCTATTTTTTAATAAAATTGTTTTCATAATGTACACCAGAGACAGTGAAGTGGTTAGTGCGAGGCGTAGCGAGGAAACAGCTTTAGCATTAAAACATTAAAACTTGATGGCGATAGTGTAGGGCCGATACGGGAGCTTTTTCTCGTAGAACGGCCCTGGGTCTGTGGTGGATCACACTTCACTGTTTTTTTAGGAAAATGATTAATCAGAATAGGAAAATAATTTGGTGGGTGACCGCTGTGTATTTCTAGGGCCGTTGTTCACTGATTGCGTGTCACATTCTAATCATCAAAATTTGTAATTACATGTTTATCCCAGCAAGTTACGGACATTACGGACAGATTTAAAACGAAATTATTAGATTTATATTAGATGAAATGTATATTTTAATTTTTTTTTTACAAAAGCTTCCACTGCCTTATAATTAAGCTACTTTAAAAAATAACCCATAAAAACCTAGTTTTTATTATACTCCCTTTCTTTGTAAAATATAACAACAATTAAAGACGAATTAAAACATATAACATAACACTAAACTTACAGTCATTTAATATATTTCTAAAATGTCAGATGTTTTGTGCTTTGATAAGACACTTCATGCTTTGAAGATTAAATTCTAAAAACATTTGTCAGCCAATTTAGATTTTCGACATTCGTAGTGAAGTACCTATTATGCATACCGACGGAGTAATTCAAATTTAGAAAATAATTCACGATGTTATCGGGCCGCCGCGCCGTAATCAGTCTTTTCTAAAGATTCCAATTTGAAAAAACCAATAAAATTTCTAAAAATCCGAAATTATACTATAATTATTAATTTTTTTTAATGAAAATTATTGTTAGATCTTCTTGATCGTCGCCAAGAGTCTACTTGCCAAGTTTCAGCTCGATTGGATCACGGGAAAAGGGTCAAAAATCGATCCAAAGTTTTTGTTGACGGCAAGCAAGCAGACGCCACGAGTTAATATAAAGGGAGTAAAAATGGAATATAATTATTAATTTCTCTATTTCTATCACCCAGTGCGGAAACACGGTGCAGTTTTGTGCATCCCATCAAACCGGCTTTAATCTTAGTGCATATAGCATACACCCAGAACATTTTCCTAGGTCAAAATAATTACGAAACAAATCTAGAGTAGCTCTTAGAGTTAACTCTAGCGAAGGGAAAAACTACATTTCAAAATGAAGACTACAACACACACACCAGTTTGAAGACTGCAAAGTGTACACTACAATTGTAGTAAAAACTACTTGAAGTGAAGTAATTGTAGTACTACGAAATGAAGTGAAGTAAATGAAGTGAAGTAGTATTAATGAAGTGAAGTAATGAAATGAAGCAATTGTAGTATTAATGAAGTGAAGTGTAATGAAATGAAGAAATGAAGTAATGTAGTACTAGTGAGTTAATATTTTTTTCCCAAATAAAAATTAAATAATGACCTAAAAAAAAAAGGTCGCCAGCCAGATCTCTTCATTCGATTCCAAAAAATTTTCAAACCATGGGGAGGAGGGGTTGTTACAGTTTCCAGAGATTTCTTCGTTTAGCTACATCAACTACCCAAAAATTTCTTCATGGTTCCCAAAATTTTTCAAACCATGGGGGGGGGGGGTTCTTACAGTTTACAGAGATTTCTTCGTTTAGCTACATCAACTTCCCAAAAATTTCAAGTAAAAAATGCACTATTTAAAGTATGCTTCTCATACTTTCGATAACTTTGAAGTGTATGTACTTTGTAGTGTTCGCTTTGAAATGAAGTGTACTGGTGTTTGTAGTTTGTAGTGTGCTCACTTCAAAACGTGCAAAGTGTGCACTTCAATGTAGTGTAGTACTACATTGTAGTAGTGAGTACAGAGCGGACCCATCACTAGTTAACTCCGATCATGGTCAGATTGAAGTTATGTCAGCGCTTTAATATATCTAACTATGGTCAATATTAATTTAACTTTAAAACAGCAGTACATTATTTTTATTGTTCATACTAATACTTACTGGCCTTATGATCTTTAATTTATGTTTTTTAAACGATATTATATTTTTATCTAATAACAAATAATAAAACCAAATTATTTAAATCAATTAGAAAGACATACAAAAAAATTAAATCCACGGAAAAATATTTGGCTGCTACCGGGATTCGAACCATGGATCTCCTCCTATCCGGGGCAGGCGCGTTATCCAATTTCGCTATAGCGGCGTTGTACATATCCGTGAATATATCGACCGTATCTGTAAGTCTCATTTATCAATTGATTAACATTTATTATCCATTTTAGCGCAATCCACTTTTTCTGGTACGGTAGGCACAAATTACTTTGTGCTACAGTAGATTGCTATAAAAATGGATAATAAATGATAATCAATTAATAAAGGAGACTTACAGATAAGGTAGATATATTCACGGAAATATACAAGGTCGCTATAGCGTAATTGGATAACGCGCTTGCCCTGGACAGGAAGAGATCCGTGGTTCAAATTCCGGTAGCAGCTAAATATTTTTTCGTGGATTTGATTTTTGTACATGTCTTTCTAATTGATTAATTAATTTGGTTTTAAATTTCATAGAACTTTTTTCTGAAATAATTGCAACATCACAATAAGAATGTGTTCTTGAATAACAAAGAACAATATCATTGAAAAAAAGATTTCTAAACGTAAATTAAGTATGAATAATTATTATTTCCACACCCAAAATTAAATTAAATCCCGACTACTCTCCATAAGACGACGTTTTACAAAAAATAAGTCAGAAATATTGAAAAAAAAATGCAAACTTTGATGTCACATATCTCAATAACTATTGATATTAGGTCATGATAGCTTGAACATTTTCGACTCATTATAAAGGCAGGAGTATAGTCCTGCGAGGTTATTAATGTTTTCCAAATAACCCTGTATATTTCCATACATATTTTCCCATATAAATAGATCTCTATATCTTTTTGACAAATAAAATTTATCTTTATTAATTTTGTATTCTTTCACGTGAGTTTTATATTGAAAAGCAACCCGCCTTAATTTTTTTCATTTTTTCGGGTAATAAGTTACGATTTTATTTCCTTATACATGGAAACGTGTCAGATGAGTAATACCTTCTTCCACCACTTATTACTTACCCTTTCACCCCTCTGATGTGAATATTTTATCCGCCGTAAATAAAAGACAACTTAAGAAAGCCCCTGATGGTACTCTAGAACCTTTCATCTCGCTAGACACGTGTACACACAGACATGCGGATATTCTTAAATATAGGGTATAACAGAGTTAGTCCACAAAAGTTTACAGGTAGAGCTAGTGCGCAAAGTTTGTAATTTCTTGCAATATTCTGACTTTTTTCGAAACATTTTTAAATCATTACATCAACTCATGAATTATAAAAAAATCATCCGATTCAATACAAGTCAAATAAAATGATAAAAACCTTGCAAAAAATCTATTTTCAGTTCCTGCAAGGTTTTCATAATTTTATTTGACTTTTATTGAAAAAAATGATTTTTTTACTCCCTTTATATTAAAATCATGCCGTCTGCTTGCTTGCTTGCCGGCTTGCCATAGAAAAAACATTGGATCGATTTTTGACCCTTTTCCCGTGATCCAATCGAGCTGAAACTTCAAAACGACAATCAAGAAGATCTATAAAATTTTCTTTAAAAAAAATTAATAATTATAGTATAATTTAGGATATTAAGAAATTTTAATAGTTTTTTCAAAACTGGAATCATTAGAAAAGTTTGATTACTAGCATATCGGCCCGATAACGTCGCGGAATATTTTCTAAATTTGAATTACTCCGTCGGTATATATATAATAGGTACTTCACTACGAATGTCGAAAATCTAAATTGACTGACAAATGTTTTTAGAATTTAATCTTCAAAGCATGAAGTCTTATCAAAGCTCAAAACATCTGACATTTTAGAAATATATTAAATTACTGTAAGTTTGGTGTTATGTTATATGTGTTAATTCGTCTTTAATTGTTGTTATATTTTGCAAAGAAAGGGAGCATCATAAAAACTTGGTTTTTATGGGTTAGTTTTTTTATAATCTATATACGCTACTACAATAAAAGTTGAACGCAATGCAAAAAAAAGTCATAAATATGATATTAAAAGAAAATTTACTTTGATATTGCATATCTCCATAATTATTGACATTAGATCACGGTTGCTTGAAAATTATCGGCTCATAATCAAGGCAGAAATCCACTTGTAAAGCATTGTGGACTAGCTCTGTTACATCCTGTATATTTAATATTTAAAATTATTTTTATTATATATCTGTGTATTTAATATTCAAGATGGTCACTGAAATTTCGTCGTCATGATTCAAAAATTATAAAAAAAAAAACCTCGAGAACCACCTTGAAATATTTTTGTAAATACGCGTTGATTATGGTTAATTTTTTTTTAACATTTAAGAAATTCACTTTCAGGTATTCAGGACCGCGCGCGACTTCTTCAACAAACCCACGCTGGAGGTGTTCGGAGGAGCCGAGCTGGTGAAGGGACCCGCACACCCAGGGTCCGCCAGGAACCTCGCAGTGTCTCCTGAGATGGTGGAGAAGCAACTGTCCTCTAAGGGATCCGTCGTGCACAAAGCTCAAGTGCTGGAAAATTATATGGTGGATGAAGCTAAGAATTTCTTTGAAAGGCGGAACATCCAGTGGAATATGGCGACATTAGCCAGGTGACAAGATTTTTCATTAATATGCAAAAAACAATTCAATTCAATTCAATTTATTTAATAATATGTACGTTACAAACTAAATGTTCAAGGCATACATATTATGGAAGTATATATCAAAATAAAAATATTTAATAAATTAAGAATATCATAAAATCTGGTCAAAGGTGTAGGAAAATCCCGCTTCGGAAAAACCCCTCAGACACATGGAATATATCAATACCCAAAGCGATTTTGTTCAACACAGCTGTGGCTCTTCCAACAGGCATAACCATCGGCAGGTCCTGTATATTGGAATGTGAAACAATCTATGCTGACGATGTCTAATGTAATTATCAGGAACATACAAACCAATGCTCTGCATAATTTCAGGATTATCGATCAGACCGCGCAAAAATCGATAAAAATGTGTAATCAAATACACGTTCCTTCTAGTCTCTAGACTATTGTAGCCAAGCATACCCTGGAGAAACTCGGTTGGGTAAAGCCAAGGATAATGCCCGTACTCTCTCATGAAGAGATATCTCACTATTACCCTCACTAGCATTCTTCTAGCCAAACAATAAAGTACTAGCAGTTAAGCAATTGACTATCGCACGGTTATTAATGTCAGCGATTAGCCCATTACCTGGTAATATTCATACGATTTAGTCATTTTTCGAAACTGGCAAATCCACACACTGTATACTGCGTTTTTGAAGCAATCATAATATAGATGATCCGTCGCCGTAGATGCTTCAGAGATTGACACATTTATAACCGCTTATATTCTAACCCAAAAATTAAGCGTCAAAAATATACTTGCTCGCAGAAAAAAATAAATTGACGTAAGAAAATAAATCTTTCAATATATCTTGTCCTAAAATGATTCGAATGCTTCGAGAAAATCTCCGAGATGTGGATTTCACGTCTCGGAAATTCGCTAGCTTGCGCCTGATGAAATGAATATTTGTAATTTAATACCTCATATGTGTTTATTTTTTTATACATTATATTATAAAAAAGTTTATGCGCATGTCTCGAGTTTCGTTGTTAAATTAAAAATTATCGTTTACACGGGATTTAATCAGTGTCTTTTTCTATTATTCGCACGCTGACCTTTTATGTTTTCTCACGATCAAAATATCGATACGCGTACACGATATCGAGATTTAATTGTCAATACGCGTACACGATATCGATATATCATCATAGTCGTAGAATAATGACGCATGTGATTTTTCTCAAGTTTGCAGGAGAGCGGTTTGAAATTTTATTTACGTAAAGACACTTCATGTCTATATAACTACAAAAGATTCTCCCTGAAGAAGCTACGGTCGTAGCGAACCCTGGTTGGAATCGACAACAAATATAAGTTGTGTTTAAGCAAGTTATTTTTATTTATTTAATAACAAAAAATTTTCCTTTGAAACTTGGGTTAGTTATTTATTATTGATACCTTTCAAACCTCAAATATAGTCAGCGCAGTACAACGACGGTTTTACACATGCTGCATTGTTCGTGCTGTTTTACACTTGCTGCAGAACCGTCGTTATACCGACTTCGTATAGCGACGGTTAAATTAATGAGAAAAAAAGTAACCCATAAAAAACAAGTTTTTCTTATACTCCCTTTCTTTGTAAAATATAACAACAATTGAAGACGAATTAAAACATATAACATAACACTTAACTTACAGTAATTTAATATGAAAAATTAACGTCAGATGTTTTGAGTTTGATAAGATACTTCATGCTTTGTGTTGTGAAGTATCTATTATGTATACCGACGGAGTAACTCAAATTTAGAAAATATTCCGCGACGTTATCGGGCCACTATGCTAGTAATCAAACTTTTCTAATGATTCCAATTTGAAAAAACCAATAAATTTTCTAAAAATCCGATATTATACTATAAATATTTTATTTTTTTAACGAAAATTTGATTAATCTTCTTGATCGTCGCCACGAGTCTACTTGCAAGTATCAGCTCGATTGGATCACGGGAAAAGGGTTAAAAATCGATCCAAAGTTTTTTCACCCGGCAAGCCGGCAAGCCAGCAGACGCCACGAGTTAATATAAAGGGAGTAAAAATTCTACGATCATTATGATATTATCGTCAATACGCACGCGTACATGGTATCGATATTCAATTGTCAATACGCGTAAAAAATATCGAGATTTAATTATCAACAAGCGTACACGATATCATATTTTAATTGTCAATATGCGTCCTTGATATGGAAATTTAATTTTCAATACGCCTTATACGATAGCATGATTCAATTGTTAATATGCATACACGTTATCGAGATTTGATTATCAATACGCGTTTATGATATCGAGATTTAGTTGTAAGTACGCGTGTAACATGAAATAATTAACTGTTAATACGCATACATGCTACCGAGATTTAATTATCAATACGCGTACATGGAAATTTTTAAGAGTAAAAAGTTGTATTTAAAAATCTGAAACTAAACATCTCGGTTTCAGGTTATACTCTAAGCTTTAGACAAACCTTCATTTCACAACTCGTGCAAAATCATTATAACTATAATGTTATTCCACAAAGTTAACGCCAATTCAATAAATAATCCATTATTCGATGAAATGGGAAATTCTGCTTCCACTTCTCAATTACCCCCACCATAGCAGTAGCCGTGCCCCCGTTCAAAATTAAAGTTATTTTGCTTCCATATGATGAAGATACATTGGTATCGAAACCGGTAGACGTAGAGTTATGGTTAATACAAAATTGTTTAGTTAAAATTAATAATTATGTCCAACCACAAATTAAACGCTATAAACATCGAAAATATAATAATTTTATTCAAACTATGTTAAATCCATTTAATAACAGAATTTGATTGCGCATTTTTTGCGTTTCGCTCGGGTAGGAACGTTTGCCGCTCACCTTTTGCGGTTTCACTGCTACTTATCTGCCACGCGATACAACGCCCTCACGCGTCATTACGTTTTATAATTTACATCAGATGCTTGTAATCCGCCTGATAATATGTATAGTTTTTGCATCATAAATGAAATTATGGCCAGTAAGAATCTGTCAAAGGAAGCAAGACTAGCGGTACATAATGGCGTTCTAGTGCCTAGAGACCTTGGGAGAATAAAAGGGGCATCAAAAGAGATGGGCCGATGATATAGCCGCTGTGGGGGGAATGACATGGCTACCATTAGCAAACAACAAGGAAGGATGGAAAGGGAAGGAAGAGGCCTATATCCAGCAGTGGAGAGAAGAAGGCTGTACGTATGGTAGTGAAACCTGGAATTGGCAAAGGAGGAATGAGAGTAGACTGAATGCGGTGTAACTGCGGTCACTAAGATGCTTATGTAGAAAATCTTTGTTCGAAAAAGTGAGGAATGAACAAATTAGAAGTCAATGTAATTCTGGCTGCAGTGTGGTAGATAGAATAAAGAAATGAGTGCTGAGATGGTTTGGTCACGTGGAATGTATGAACGAGGAAAGGATGGTTAAGAAAATATATGAGGCGAGTGTTGAAGGCAACAGGAATAGAGAGCGTCCGCGAAAGACCTGGCATGATTAATTATTAATTAGTGATCTTCGATGACTGCATTATTTTTTTTTTGCTTTTATACCCCACATACGTAGTATACTTTTAATCAAATTGGAGATTAGCTTCATTCTTTCAGTTCTTCCAACAATTTCTTTGCTTTTTTCTTCCACAACTTCTGTTGTTTTATTTCTGTAGTATATACTGATTATTTTCGTACTATATCCCTGTTATTTACACAATATCCTGTAATTTTTGATGAAAATAATAAAGGAAACTTGTTGCCAGGGCCAATGAGAGGGAATTTTCGCGGTCCGCTGGGCGGCTCCGCTGTATCATTGCGCAAACTTGAGTCTTTTGACCTTTTAGCATTAAAAAAATGTACACAAGGTGGCGAATGAGCAGGACCGATACAGAAACTATAGCTTATGAAACGGTCCAAGAGGGTGGGTCCACCATCATTGTTCTTCCACCTTTCCAATTACTATCCAATCCAGGTCAACTTATCTGCGGGCGATGCGTCCAAAATAATGTAATAAGCTTACTCGCGTTGCTTTCCAAGGTTTATATACAACTTTTAGAAAAAACAGGTCAGCGGTTTACTTTAAAATTGCAAATAATACAAGCGCGTACAAGATTGCGCGAAACATGGTAGTAAATAAATAACTGCTAGTCTAATCGTCTCCAATCGAGTTTACGCGTAAATTTTTACCGCAAGGCTAATTGGTTCAGTGGGTAACGCGAACTGCAAGTAACGTGGGTAACTGTCTCAGTCTTCTTACAGAGACTCCTCATTATATTATGGAACGTGTATTCATATAAAGTCGAGAATGTATTCATTAGGCATACATTATTGAACTGGATAAAATTATTAGATGTCCAATCGTGGCAATCATGGTATTTGCACACAAAAAATATATAAAATCACTTAATACTGATAGATTTATTCTAATAAAGAAAAATTTATTTACATTTATATTTATATTTATTTATTTAGTATGAATTTATACATATAAATTAAGGAAGTTGCTTCACTAGACAAGGTCTCTTCTGAAGCAACTATCTGTGCAATATTTTTTAATGGTTTAAAAGTAAGAAATGACTACATATTAAAATTTTACATATTGCACATAAGAAATAAAACACAAACACAAAAAGACTATATATTAGAGATATACTTTTAAACACTGTACATACCTAAGGAATAAAAATAAGATAATTTAACTTGATTATGAAAAATTCTTGACATTTTTGATTTAAATATAGAGAATCCCAGACACACACATGTATTTCAAGCATTACTCTTACATGCGACCGTAATACAATCGATAAAAGATAGAAACAAGATATCTTGGGCTGACAATCGATCAAAACCTACGTTGCGCTGCGCACATCGAATTTTTAAGCTCTAAAATTAGAAAACCAATAAATTCATTCAATCTCCACACAGCTTCATGAAGCTCAGTCTTCCAAAGATGATATATTATTGCACTCTGTCAAAGTATTATCAGCTACGCCAAGTGTGAATGGGTTGGTGCGGCTCCAACTATATTAGACCCTTCAATAAAGTCTCAGAAATGAGTTATACGTATAAGAAACAGGAAACCGTGTACGTGTTATAAACAAAAAATATGGAACGGATGAGCAAGAAAAGGACGGAAAAGGAAATTTATGAAGGGAGGGTTGGATGGAGTAGAAACAGAGAACGTCCGCAGAAGACCCAATATGATCAGATAAATAATATATTAAAGAATGCCTCTGTTTGAAGGTTCAATAACCGAAGAGCTTGCATGAAAAAAGTGCATGAGGCAAAATATATGTGCCAGGAAAGAAGAGTGTGGCATTCTATATTTTCTGTCTACCCCTCTGGAAAAAGGCGTGATAGTTAGTTAGTTAATTTATTGTCCATTATTATCTACACCAATGAAACCCACGAAAGCTGTCATCCAGTGGTACCCGAGGGAATAAAAAGGCCAACAAGCAGCCGTTAAACCCACCGAAATCATAAAATTCTGCGAAAGTACGACATAGAAATGAATGACACTTATAGTATATATTTTTTCATATTTTATGACGGTTATCGTCGATCATTTTCTGCTAGGCCCTGTGGATGGCTATGCGGGCCACTGCGTGGTCCTTAGTGCCTGCTATGCAGCTATTGGTGTTTGCGATTGGCTATCACCCATTGCCTTCTGCTTTTCATACGGCTTCGTTACTTATTTAAACTGGCAACGGAATACTGCATGAATTGGTTTTGAAGCAATTATAATACAGATACGTCAGCGTGTATGCGTTTGCGTTGGACAAATTTCCAACCATACGTACCGCAACCTAGAAATTAAACATCAAAATTCTACTTGCCTGCAGAAAAAATAAAATTGACGTAAGAAAATGTAAACATTGATTGATTTCTTCTTGATATCACTTGGATAGTTATTAATGTATATTAAATATTTCTTCACATTAAATAATATCTTAACATATTTTAAAATAATCTGTCTACAACCTTTATTTAAAAAAAATCATAAGATTTGGTTCTTTTTAAATTGCCGCGGCAAAATTACGAACGGAATACGGCGTTTTTAAAGCAAAAATAATGTAGATTAATGTAGATTTTTGTACTTACTAAATTTATTATTTATTTCAGGACGGGTATTTTTGTTGATACGTAGGTAACTATCGAATTAAGTAGTGGCCGATATGCTTCCAAACACTAATAAACTCGATAACGTTTTTTGTATATATTGTGATACGTTTTTTAAAAAAAAATTATAAATTACATTTTTTATACTTGTTAAACTGTCCCCATAAAAATAAAAACTTATGTTGTCTATGTATACATAATGCACAATGTTTAAACATGAAAGATTAGTATTTAAACTCAATAAATGGAACAGTGTAGCGAAATATAAACATCATAAATAAATATTAGTTAATCAAGTATACAAATTATTTTCGGAGTACCTACAGTTATTTTTAAAATTTTAACTATTTTTCCTTTGAATTACGTATTATTTAATTTTTTTGTGTATTTCTTGAATTTAGTTTATCGTTCTTCAATTCTGAAGTTCATTGGTGAATTCTTGAAAAAATTAATACCTTGATAAGGTATTGGATGGCTGTTTTGTTGTTATTCTTGTTTAAACTGCTATGGTATATTTTTTGACATAAAACTAAAGGTAAATACTATATGGTGGTAATTCTTTTCACATGTTGATAAAAGGGACCTGCCCGAGGAAAAATTTAAATCGTGATAATATAATTACTGTCGTATTTTCTATCCATAGATAAGTTCTATAAAAATATAATATTAGAGAATCATATTATAGATACACGCTTATCTATCAGCGATGTCAATTAATTTTTCTTTCAATGTAAGAAATGTAAAAACATTATTCATAGATTTTTCTATCAATTTATCAATGCACTATTTGGCAATAATAATTTAAGCCTTATGAACCGAAATCATAGGATAAATTTATAAAAATAAGAACGTTATTTTTATTTTATTAAATCTTCCAATGAATTTTCATTATTTTACTTTGTATAATGAAATAAAATTATTTATTAAATAATTATAAACAAATATTATTACAGAAACCTGGTGAGCGCCGCTCCGGAAGGACTTAAAAAAGTAGCCACAGAACTCATGACCGAAGGGCGAGGAAAGAAAAAGGTTATGAAGATGATACTACCCCTTTTATTGGGGTTGAAGATCAAGTTCGCCACCGTTATGGGTTTAGCCTTCTTCGGCGTGGTTTTATTGGCCAAGAAGGCTCTGCTGCTGTCACTGCTTTCCATCGCCGTCAGCACCTTCCTGCTGCTCAGGAAGATGTTCTACCCATCCCACGAGGTATGACTCAATACTTATTAATTAATTATAATTTATAATTTATATATATTTTATATATTCAAGAACACATTCATATTTGTGAAGTTGTAATTTTTCAGAACAAAATTCTGTGAAATTTTTAAAACCAAATTAATTAATCAATTAGAAAGACATACAGAAAAATCTAATTCACGAAAAAATATTAGGTTACTACTTGGATTCGTGAATTAGATTTTTCTTTATGTCTTTCTAATTGATTAATTAATTTGATTTTAAAATTTTTACAGAACTTTGTTCTTAAAAATTACGACTTCACAAATATTAATGTGTTCTTGAATAAACATATAATATCTGTTGTATAAAATGTATGTTCAAATAAAATGAATTATTCAATTAATTCTGGCGTCCATCTAGTAGTGACATTGCAAAGTAATTTGAACTACCGTATCAAAAAAGTGGATTGCTCTATGGACAAAAATAAAAATGAATCAATTTATAATTTAAAAAAAACGCACATAATTTCCGTGTTACTCAAAAAAATCGTGCACACATGCATTTTCTTAGGCCTATTTCGTTCTAGACTAAGAGCTAGCGACCGCAAGACTTACTTTATAGTATCAAACATGAAATATTTTCTGTACATGTACATTAAAGAAGTTTTGGATATTGTGACATTTGAGTTCTGGAAATTTTGGTAGATGACAGGTAAACCAGGTATTAAAAACGAGTAAGTAAACCGTAAAAAAACAAACCAGAATTTTTACTATGTTTAACAGAACGGCACTATACATTCATATTTCCAGATGCTTTTTGCGGGACATTTCTTCCGCCAGATGCTTTGAAACTATTAATAATCATGATATTTACTTTTTTAATATATGTCAATTTAATAACGAATTTTATATATTATTCAGGCCACTATTTAACAAAATTACCTGACACCTTAGATTTTAACACATTTTTTTGCCTGTATCATTTGTTATCTGCGAAAATCCTCGAATTCTAATGTCATAATATTCAATACCCTTTTACTTACTAAAGTGTACATCTACAGAAAATATTTCAGGTTTGATACTTTAACGTAAATCTGGCGCTGGCTTCTACTCTATAATGTTTTAAACTATCTGTTCTGTTAAGAATTTTACTTAAATATAAACATATTTTTTTAGTATTGTTAAATCCGAATACAATGTATAAAAGTTTACTTACTTATTTATTCCAGTATTTGTTTGTGTATGAAAAGGTGAACGTGAAGAAACATGTTATTTGAACTAAAATATAAAAACCTTTTGTAAAAATGATTAAAATCTTTATGAAAATGATGAAGAAAGTATATACAAAGTAAATACAAACATAAATATGGCTTATTAGTTCGTTTACACGGAAAAACTATGTTATCCGAAATAACTATTTTAAAATAGATAAAAATAAACAAGATATTAAAGTCAACTCGATGGCAAACATTGGTCTCCGGACACAGAATGACTAGATCAAATATCTTGAAATATAAATAATTGTGGCCTTTAACCTGGCCATATTTTTTTTGTATATTACCTCATTTAACATATATTTTTTTAAATATTTTAACACTACAACAGGTCACAGAGACATAATGATCACCACACTCTCAATATGGACTTAAAAACAATATTATTGTTTTTTTTTATATATAAAAAATTCGTCATTATTTATCGAATTCAAAATGTGCATATTTTACCGTTTTTTTGTTTATCAGCAACTATCATACATAGCACCCAAATCTTGTTTAATGAGCTAAGCGTTCCAAAGTTTTTTAAAATAGAAGATTGAATGCAGTAGAAGATTGAATGTAATAGAATTGAATAAAAGATTGAATGTAGATTGAATGCAGTAGAGATGAGATTCCTGAGACGTATGTGTAGCAAATCTATTTATGATAAGAGTAAAGAATGCAGATATTAGGGTGAATGTAATGCTGATCTTAGCATAATTAATAGAAATAAAAAATGGTCGCTCAGAAGGTTTGGGCATGTTGAGCGAATGAATTAGGAAAGAATGGTAAGAAAGAAATATAATGCAAGTGTTGATGGCGCCTGAAAGAGAGGGCGGCCGCGGAAGACGTGGCATGACCAAATTAACCAGATACTGGAAGATGGTCCCGTTAGAAGCTTCAACAACCGGCGAGCTTGCATGCGAAGATGTATGAATGTGGATGAGGCGAGAGTTGTATGTCAGGACAGAAGAGTGTAGTGCTCTAGCCTCTCTGCCTACCCCCACGTAAGTAAGTAAGTAAGACTTCTGTGGTTGGTCCAAGTAGTCCAGGATGACTGTAAAACAAATACCGAAATCACACTTTGCCAAGCCGTGGAAGCTTGTAAAGGTATAAACTAAAGTGGATTAAGAGTGTCTTCTAAGACTCCCTTTGAAATCCTAATCTGAAGAGAAATGGCGTGAAATAGAGACTAATGGAGGAAAAATCTTGGGTAGACCAAGACCATGACCCATCAAAGGTTATAGCGTCAATTCTGATGATTCAACGCAATACGCTTTTAAAATTTTAAAATAATTTTAGTATCATACTGGTTATATTTAAGCACTAAACCTGTTACCAAAGCACAGAATGTTAGTAAACTTAGTAAAAACCACTACCAGATTTACGGTCTACCGGTTTCGAGACGTACCCGTCTCTTCGTCAGGACCAACACTGCACTACTACATTCACAACACTATACACCCCAACCATAGTATTGTAAAACTATCACCACTATTGTTCACATGCGTGTTAATCTTGTCACTCTCTCTCGTTAGATCCCTGAATTGTTCAGTAGTTCAATTTCTCTGACAAGATTAACACGCATGTGAACAATAGTGGTGATAGTTTACAATACTATGGTTGGGGTGTATAGTATTGTGAATATAGTAGTGTAGTTGTTGGTCCTGACGAAGAGATGGGTACGTCTCGAAACCGGTAGACCGTAAATCTGGTATTGGTTTTTAATAAGTTTACTAACATTCTGTTATTATGTCTAACCACAAAGTTAATGCCTTAAATATTAATAATTTTGTTACCAAAGGTCCTCATGATATTAAAAATGTTCATAAAAAAATGCACAACATGAACACTGCCTTTTGGATGAAAATCTTTCTCTAACTTAAAATGTGTCTAACTAATTTGTGTAAATTTTTTTTAGATGCACCCCTACAACCACGCCCCTGGTTGGCAAAGCCACAGTGACGTAGGTCAGGTGGAGTACGCCGCCAACTCCGCGCCAATCCCGCAGCAGCTCGCGTACAGCGCCCAAAAACCGGCCCAAAGATAAATCATAGGCAGTTAAAAACTACCCTTGGACTCAAATTACGAATCGAATGTCAAACCGAGGACAACTCTTGATAAATACAAACATCAGAAATGGTTTATATAATCACATTTTTTCCTTTATTCTGTTCTCAGTTTGGTGATACGTAATTACGTCCGAAGATTAGGGCATTAGAGAAAATAGAAAATAGAAAAAATATTTGTATAAATCTACTTTTGTCTGAGTTTTTTTCACCAACATGTTTCAGAAATTACCATTCCATCATCAGGGTGCTGCATAACTGTCAAAAAATTCGAATGAAATGTCTTTTGTTCCTTGCTTTTAAAAATCATTTGAAAAAGCAAGGATTAATTTATTATTTAAGCAAAATTTAATTCAGTAATAATATTTTTTTTAATAGTTTTTCAAATGATTTTAAAAGGCAAGGAACAAAAGACATTTCATTCGATTTTTTGACAGTTATATAGCAACCTGATGATGGAATGGTAATTTCTGAAACATGTTGGTGAAAAAAAAATTCAGATAAAAGTTGATTTATACAAATATTATAATCAATATTTTTTTTAAATGTCAATCTACATTGTTGCTCAATCAATTGAAAAAAAAAAGTTGTTGAATGAAATACTTATGAGAAGAAAGTAAAAACTATTATACATTACCCAAGGATGCGTTGTTTATAATAATTTAACTTTTTGTACCAGGAAACATATTAGAGAATAGATAACAAACATCGATAAATCAGACTTAGATTAAGGCAAGGGTAAAATAATTTCCATATCAGCAACGACGTTATAATACAGAGTATTTTTGATGGTTGAATAAACATATTATATTTTTTTTTGACAAACGTAAACGTAAAGTTGAGCTTAAATTTTTAGAAATGTGTTTATTATAAACTAAATATTAGAGCTATATATTCTGTTTATATTCTGTGTCATAGTTATCAAATAAGAGCAAGTATTAGATAGTAATTTAAATCACAAAGAAAGCGTCACTACTTTTATTTTTTGCTTTTAACAACTCTATCTTCTGTACGATATTGGGTTTGACTGAAATACACAAAACTATTTAGCTTATGCGTTTCTATATATTAAGAGAACAGCCCATTTATCCAGTCAATGAAAATTTCATTGATGAAACAAATTGATATCAGGAAATATAATCGGCAACAATTTGTGCAAAAAAACTAAAAATGAGTATTTTGGGATTTTTACTCATGTCCAAAAAATGCTCTCGTTAGGAATTGCAATATAAAAAAAGTTACTTTTCTTTACATATTTATTTATTTATAGAAGTTTAATGTAAAATAATGATTATTTATTTATTATTTATTGTAGATGTTAAAGATCTAATTGAATTATAAATAAAAAAATGTTTAATTGTAATTTATTAAGTTAAGAATAAATGCCAAAATATTATTTTAATTTATCTCCATATCATGTAATTTTTTCTCTATTATTATATAATGCATAGATGATTAGACTCCGAATCAATCAATTGTGAACATATTGAAGTCCCAGAAATCGGATGTGCTGATGGATGCTGAAAATGTTCCAGATTTATCTTACGTCTACTGAAGGAATTCTGTGACAAATTAATGAAATTAGGATAAAAAAAAATGAAAAAAAGACAATACCTTGCCTGAAACTTAGTTTTTATGGAAATATTTATAAAAAAAGTTGTCGGAGTCATGGATGAATTTTCTGACTTAATATACTTTTATGACGGCTTTTCCGATGAATATATATTAAATCATTTAGCACCACAGAATCTTTTGTGATGATTTTCATGATGATTGCCTCCATAAGTAGAATGTAGAAAAAAAATTGTAGTCATGAAAAAAAATATAACAAACATAATCGATTTATTTTTCTTGGTTTTCTTGACATTGGATATTTTTTTATCTTTCTGGTCACATATATTGTGTAATATTAAGCTTATCAGTAACTATAAAAACTAAAGCACTACAATCCAAAATAAACTATGTTATATTTGACGGTCATGAAAATCACATCTCTAGACGAATTTAATTGCTCCAATTATACTATTATTAATTGGAGGCAGTTCTGCTGAAAGCATCTAACCCACAAATTGCTAAAAATAAGTTATATACGGGTTTAGACTAGTGATGGGTCCGCTCTGTACTCACTACTACAATGTAGTACTACACTACATTGAAGTGCACACTTCGCACATTTTGATGTGTAGTGCACACTACAAACTACAAACACCAAAGTTATTGAAAGTATAAACTTCAAATAGTACACTTCATTCCAAAGCGAACACTACAAAGTACATACACTTCAAAGTTATTGAAAGTATGAGAAACACATTTTAAATAGTGTATTTTTTACGTGAAATTTTTGGAAAGTTGATGTAGATATATGAAGAATTTTCTGGAATCTGTAACAACCCCCCCCCCCCCCCATGGTTTGAAAAGTTTTGGGAGTTTTTCTGGGAAGTTGATGTAGCTAAACGGAGAAATCTCTGAAATCGAACGAACAAATCAGTCAATTTTTAGGTCGCCAAATGTTATTTTGGAGAAAATGAGAAAATATCGTCATTTATTTAAATATTTTTGTCGTTGACCTTTTCTTTTTTTTTTTAGCTCGCTAAATTTTTATTTGGGAAAAAAATACTTCATTTCATTTAAAAATTTACTTCACTATTACTTCATTTCATTACTTCACTTCATTAATACTACAATTACTTCACTTCATTAATACTACAATTACTTCATTACTTCACTTCATTTACTTCACTTCATTTCGTAGTACTACAATTGTAGTGTACACTTTGTAGTCTTCAAACTGGTGAACGTGTGTGTGTTGTAGTCTTCATTTTGAAATGAAGTTTTTCCCTTCGCTAGTTTAGACAGCTCAATACGATATCTTTATATGCTAAAACCGTCCAAACTCGTACTTACGAGCATTTGCTATAGTTTTTTGTAAATTATAAATTTTTCTTACCCACATCGCGATGTTGTCTGTCGGTCTAATATTTTAAATTCTTGGCAAATAAAATTTTTGTTTGAAAACATCCGTGTGATATGGATGTTTTCAAACAAAAGTTTAATCCTACTGTTACTATACCATATTTTTTTAGAAAACATCTAAATTCAAAGATTCAAAAGGTGGCTTCAACTCTTTCTACGGATAGTTATGTTTTTTTCATATTTTAACACATTCATAGAACATTGATCCCAAATATAAAAGAATAAACAATGCACTGTTTTTTATACATTAAGACAATTTGTAGGAAGAATTCAATCTATAAAACGCGTCATATCTTAGTAAATATTTTTTCTCATAATTACATTATAAAATCATTAAACAAATATAGACACATTTGAAAGAAAAATCTTACGCCCAATGTATGGACCGATTAATGATGGTCAAACATGGCGTAAAAGATACAACATTGAGCTCTATGACCTTTACCAGGACGTCAGCGTAGTTAAGTTCATTAAGATTAACAGACTCCGCTGGCTGGGACATCTATACCGTATGGGTGATCTGGAGCTCCCAAAAAGGGTGAAGAAGACACAATGGGTAGAAGAAGTTTCGGAAGACCCAAATTGCGGTGGTCAGATGGTGTCGTTGCGCACCGCCGGGCTCTGGGCAAAACTGGGACCCACCAAGAGTTGTAACGCTGAGGATGGATGGATGGATATATCGACAATGATTTACATAAAAAAAATAATTAATAACTTCCTTGATGTACAGTGGGATGAAAACAATATAACGACGTTTTTTTTACTGCAAATGAAAATACTCTGTCTGTGATTATATTGATACGGTAGTTATATAATTCAATTCAAACTCAGAGACAAGTTTGGAATGAATGAACTTTTCCTGTCTCACATTTTCTTTCCTTTATTTTATTTTCTTCAGTTGAGCTCCATCTAAAATGAAGTTAATGCCGCCAATGTTGTTCCTTTCTTTTCTTAAAATGCCATAAAACCCTTCTTTCAATTCCGTAAACACTATCTACTCGACTAAAGACGCAAGGTCTGGTGGAATCTCTTATTCATTCGTATATATAAATGTTGTTTCAGTATTGATTTCCTGCTTTGCTTACATTTCACGAAATCTCTCACTGAAGGCAGTTTTCCCGAAACTACGAAAAAATTCGTAATGAATAATTTATACTTACTGACCATCACGCCATTTCTCCATTGGGGTAGGCAGAGAGGATAGAGGGCCATAATCTTCTGTCTTGACATACAACTCTCGCTATCTCCACACTACATCTTCGCAAGCAAGCTCGACGGTTATTGGGGCTTCTAAAAGGACCATCTTCATGTATCTGGGTAACCTGGTTGACCTCTCTCTCTGGCGCCATCAACACTTGCATTATATATCTTTCTCACCATTCTTTCTTCATTCATTCACTCAATACGCCCAAACCACCTGAGCGATCCTTTTTTAATTCTATTAATTATGCTATGATCAGCTTTACAATCATCCTTGATATCCTCACACTTTACTCTATCATAAATGGATTTGTCATACATTCGTCTCAAGGATCTCATGTCCACTGCATTCAGTCTACTTAAGTTCCTCTTCTGACAGCTCCAGGCTTCACTTCCATATGTGTCAGTACTAGAACTCCATTATATAGCGCTAGTTTTGCCTCGGTAGACATATTTCTATAATAAATTATTGCATTCAAAGCACCGTTCACCCTATTCCCCGCAGTTGCTCTCCTCTCGATAGATGAGATGAATAATTTATCATCATCATCATCACTCTTGGCACTACAATCCTTAGTGTGTCTTGGCCTTCTCGATAATCTTCCTCCACTCATCTCGGTCTAGTGCCAGCTCTCTCCAGTTCCGAAGCTCTAAGGCAGAGATGTCTTTGAGGAGGTTGTCACTCCATCTTAATTTTGGCCTTCCTAAGCTCCTTCGCCCTATTAGCCTTGAGTTCAGCGGGGACTTTGGTGCTTGATGCTCGGACATTCTCTCCACATGACCCAGCCACCAAAATCTTCCCAGTTTTATAAATTTTGTGACGTTTGGCTCCTTAAATATAGTATAGAGCTCATTGTTGTAACGTCTGCATCAATGTCCATTTTTTAGAACCGGTCCAAAGATACGCTTTAAAATATTATGAATAAATTATACTTTTATTGTATACAATAAGGACTTATTTAAAAAAAAATGGCTTTTCTAAAAAAATGTTCACACACAGGTTTCATCATTATTAAACCGTATATAAATTCCCCATCACTTCGTTTCTGGGGGATCCATCGAAACCAATCTGTCCACCTTCATGTATTATGCATTATCCACAAGGATAAACTGGCGCAAACTGATGCTATTTGCACAGACTATAATAAAGATTTTGTTGAAGACGATTTCCATTTTAGTTGATAAACTGAAAAAAAATAGGAATCCTTGGACACGTACTGAGCTGATTTATTTCCCCCATCAGCAAGAAAAATCAAACGATAAACGTTGGTGATTTTAATTAGATTGGGGATTTTCTCGGAGTTCGTGGGGGAAGTTTTCTGTTATCATTCATAATCTATACAAACTACATACAAGCCTGCTTTCATTTTGCCAACATAAAATTTTACGCAAATGGTACGAAAATTTTCGAGAAAGTGAGTTCAACGACTGCCAAAAGATTCAAGGTAAACGAACTCCTATGCTAAAATGCTTTCAAGTAATATTCGTAATAGTACATATATTAATACAAATATTACTTGTAACGTAGAACGTTATAATAATATTAATATAAAAACAACAACAGTAATTATGCTAACAAAATCGGCTAGAAGACAAGTTAAGTTAACAACATAGGAATATTTATTGATAGAGAATTTATTTTTCTTTTAAAATCACATAAACGAAACACTTCCAAAGGGTGTGTACGGCATACTAAGATGCATATTCCAAACTCCTACGCGTTTATTCATCATAATTTTGTCGCATGTTTACATGCGGTATATTCCACACGAGACACCTTAATATTAAATCTAATGCATATTTAATATTAGGTCTATTCTAATAACTTATATTATTTAAATTAGATTTCACTTAATCTAATCAAATCATTAGATAATATATTTTGCTAAACTCCACTCAATTCTGTATGCAGCACAAATTCATTATGTGAAATCTCTGAAACATTGAAGAAGCATGGATGATGAAATCATAATCATTTTTCAATTATGGCAAGAAAATATTGACTCTTACAGCTTACAGATTGAACTCTTCTATTTAAATATAAGTAAAACCTTTTATGCTCAAAATATCATTCACTATTCATGAATCATATACGTAATAATAATCTAACCGAAAAACTATTACTAGAATCATTGAGCAATTAACATGGCTTAGGAATTTGGAAAAATCAAAAGTAAGATGAAAGATCAAAAAAGGTCAAAAGATAATATAGATATGGTTCGTAATATGGGTCCATGGACGAAAATTCTTGAGAAGGTCAAGACCTACCAGGGGTTAAAAAATCGAAGTGTTGATGATGATGATAATGATGAATTTGGTGAAATTTACATATGATAATGTAGACAAATCAATTAGAACTGAAAAATGCTAAATATAGCGTAGCAGAAGATACGATAAACTAAGGATCACTGAGATGGTTTAGTCATGTGGAATTGACGTGCGAGGAAAAGATGGTAAAGAAAATTAGTGGACAAATATTGATGGTAGCATATGCAGAAAGCGTATAGATAGACCAAATATTAGAGGTTAACCCTGTTAAAAGCTTCAAGAGAAGATATATGAAAGAGGATGAGATAAATGTAGTAGGTATGCCAGGACAGAAAAGTATGGTGTTCCATCGTCTTTGCATACTTTTGCAGGGATATGACGTTATGGCTAGTTGTTTATGTACTCATTAGGTAGTTATGGTGACCCCCGTAGTCTAATGGGTATGATAGTGATTTTTTAATGCTTACAGATATTTCAGGTTCAATTCCTGGAGGTCGCAATACAAAAAAAAATTAAATTTTCCAAATATTGTGATATTCACTCTACATTATACTGAAATTGTTTCAAATTGTTGTTTCAATTCGTTTCCAAAATACTTATTTTATTAATATTGTATATAATTTCAAACGTACTTCACGTAGAAATAAAAGTATTTTGCTGAAAGGTATTCTAATTACTTACGAGATACTTGTAAAATATATTGGATTGAAAAGAAATCATATTAATTCAGGAAAAAGTTTCCTCTTGAGCTCAACACGCTTCCCTGAAAATTTGAATGGTTTCTGGATGAGAAAACATTTTTCTGGGTTTAATTATTACCGACGAGTCCTCGGAAATAAGAGAACTTGGCCTCAGAGGAATTTCGATTCTCGTGAAAGCAGGAAGAATGGAGCTTCCAACTCACGTATTTGGATTATCAACCTACAGTTCAGGGTCGGGCTGAACATTCGACAAATATTGAAAATGACAACACTTTTTTTTATATTTTGGATCTATTCACATGAATTATAATGTTCAAATCTATATTTATTTGAAGAAGAACATATATTTAATAGAAGCATATTTTTAAATTTTAATTTATTCAATACGGAATTTATGTAGATTTTTATATAGATAAATTAATTTTGTAGATATTCTACCATATTTAATAAATCGGTATTGAAAAATTCCTACTCCTTCATTAGGAAACTAAACCTTAAGGTTAAATTATTATATATTTACTCCCTTTATATTAACTCGTGGCGTCTGCTTGTCGCAAAAACTTTGGATCGATTTTTAACCCTTTTCCCGTGATCTAATCGAGCTGAAACTTTGCAAGCAGACTCGTTGCGACGATCAAGAAGATCTATCAAATTTTCGTAAGTTGTATGAAGAGACGGCGACGCATCTGGTAGACACTAAACCTGATTACAGTATAATTTTGGATTTTTGAAATTTTGAAATTTTTTTAATTACTCCCTTTCGTAGCTTCGCCCGACCGAAGCTCAACGCGTAGGTTAAGCGCCTAACCAGTTTCCACTAGTAAATGAGAAAGGGAATATAATAAAAACTTGATGTTTATGGGTTCGTTTTTTTTCTTTTTGAACACAGTTTTCTGTTTCAATACACAAGTCAGAATCAACATAATTTTTTTGTTATTTAGTTAATAATCTTCCGCGTTCAGTTTTCTGGAATATTCTGCCGTGTATATATGACTTTGACAAAACCTTTCTGCAAACCAATCCCCAGGATTGGAACTACGAAGAAGAAGAACTGTTCTATTCTAAACTATTCTTCACGCATTGTATTCTAAAAAGTATTTAAAGTAAAAGTAAAAGCATGTATTCTAAAAAGTTTCTAAACTATCCAGTTGAAGACTACAATTGTTTACGTATAAAATAGGTGTCGTTGTAGTAAAATAGAAAACATTCTAAAATCCATGACTATAATAATGCAATTCGACTATTTTGTTAAAATTTCGACCCCTTTTTCTAATACTTCTATAATTAACCATCGCTTAGAAAAACTTAACAGACAGCTGTGAGTTATAAATTTTGTTCACTTATCAATGCTTACTAGTAAATTACATAACATTATTCCAAATCTCGTTAATGTATGACATTACAGCTGCGGTGACCGCGAAACATAAAGTAAGTAATGTTATGTTTTTTTTTTGCAAATAAAAATTTTTAATCCAAGACACGATTTGTACTGTACAATATACGCTAGCTAACGTTTAATTTTTTTAAATTTACCGGAAACTTTTTGGGCCATATAAGGAATTAAATAAAATAATTTCAACAATGATAGATTGCTTTCAACAATATTTATTATCATTTAGTCACTTTTCCTTCATGTGCCCTGTCGGGTCCCCCAAACGTCGGCGATCATCTGGGAGAAAGTTTCCCTGTCCAGGGCAGTGCGGAACAGCTCTTCCACGCTTCTTATCCTGGTCCACTCTCGGATGTTTCGAAGCCAGGAATGCCGCCTCCTTCCGACCCCTCTGCGACCCTCAATCTTCCCCTTCCTGACGAGCTGAAGGATGGAGTGTTTTTCGCCCCTCATTATATGACCAAAATATGAAATTTTACGGAGATTTACTATGTTAAGTAACTGTGTGTTTGTATTTGCTCTACGTAAAACTTCAACATTACTAGTCATGTCAGTCCAAGATATCCTTAACATTTTACGATGTATCCACATTTCGAACGCCTCTAGGCGATTTAGAGTAGTCACCTTCAGCGTCCATGCTTCAACACCGTAAAGTAGTATTTAGTCACAATAAACAAAAAATCTTTGTTATATAATAGAAATTGATGGTTTTTAAGTGAAACGAACAAGAAAAAGTCGTTGATAATTCAAAAAAAATCTTGCATGACCTGACTTATTGACTTTCACTAACAGAACATGTCAATATCCGGGGAGATATGGTTTTTCAACGAAGTCTCTCTTAATCGACTTCGCCACCTGCAAGTTGTCAATGCCTAAGATAGTCATTGGGAACACAGTTACGTATTTTCTCCATCACCACAAAGTTACAAAGTTTTCAAACTCGTCAAGCACCAACAGAAAAAAATCGATATCCAAGTAAGCATCGGCTTTAGAATAGATTGAAGTAGTAGTGATGGGTCCGCTCTGTACTCACTACTACAATGTAGTACTACACTACATTGAAGTGCACACTTCGCACATTTTGGTGTGTAGTGCACACTACAAACTACAAACACCAAAGTTATTGAAAGTATAAACTTCAAATAGTACACTTCATTTCAAAGCGAACACTACAAAGTACATACACTTCAAAGTTATCGAAAGTATGAGAAACATATTTTAAATAGTGTATTTTTTACGTGAAATTTTTGGAAAGTTGATGTAGCTAAACGGAGAAATCTTTGGAAACTGTAATAACCCCCCCCACCCCCATGGTTTTTTTTTTTTTTT
>JADDOH010014236.1:0-17297 GCA_016648135.1 Agrypnia vestita | reverse complement strand
TTTTTTTTTTTTTTTAGCTCGCTAAAGTTTTATTTGGGAAAAAATACTTCATTTCATTTAAAAATTTACTTCACTTCATTATTATTACAATTACTTCATTTCATTACTTCACTTCATTTCATTA
This sequence comes from Agrypnia vestita, assembly GCA_016648135.1. Lineage (NCBI taxonomy): Eukaryota > Metazoa > Arthropoda > Insecta > Trichoptera > Phryganeidae > Agrypnia > Agrypnia vestita. The sequence goes on along the minus strand of JADDOH010014236.1, from coordinate 17,173 downwards.
CTTCACTTCATTAATACTACAATTAATTAGTGTATATTATAGATATCTCACAGAGACGAAACTGTATTAATTATGGGAAAGTAGGTATAGAAATGGCGAATGTTACAATTGTGTAAAGTGATCACTTAAGCCTACCAAAAAGACAGGTCATAAGTCCTGTTACACCCAAATGACTTCTATACCTACTTTCCCATAATTAATACAGTTTCGTCTCTGTGAGATATCTATAATATACACTAATTGATTAATAATGTCTGTGACATAAATCCAGCACTGTTCTGAAAGATTTGAACAAACTCAAAATATTCTGAATTACTTCATTTCATTACTTCACTTCATTAATACTACAATTACTTCATTACTTCACTTCATTTACTTCACTTCATTTCGTAGTACTACAATTGTAGTGTACACTTTGTAGTCTTCAAACTGGTGAACGTGTGTGTGTTGTAGTCTTCATTTTGAAATGAATTTTTTCCCTTCGCTATGAAGTAGGCATATTTTTAACTCACGCAAAGTTTCAATAACAACATAGGTTATTTATTGTGTGTAGGCTAAATAAATTCCAACATCTGTATATTATACGCTATTAAATATCAATTACGAGTGTAAAATACTATTTTTTCTCTTTTTCTGTATATATATAGTGTCGGGTCTCTTAAAAGGTATTGTTTATTTAGAGACATAATGAACTTTATCCACCGATAGTACCATTCCAAGATAGTACCATTCATTATAGTATTGAGAGTCGCCATTGGCCTACATAATGTACTTCTTCAATAATAGAAAAATGACTTTTTGGTAGCATTAAAATTATTATTAAAAAGTAAGCACTTTGATTAAAACCACTTTTTATATATTTCGTGTAATCTTATGTGACTTCTATATGAAATTTCTAATTTTTGTATCCCTTATTTTTTGGGGTCGCAATCCTAGGATTGGTCTGTAACAAGCACTCGCTTTCTCCACTCCTCTGTCATCTGCCAGCTTCTTCATTTCTTGGTAGGTGCTACAGCGCACATCTCCGATAATCTGGTCTACGTAGCTTAATCTCGGGCGGCCTCTTCGATTGTTGCCTTCAACATTTCCCTCAATGTCAAAAAGTTTATAATTTGAAAAAGGCGTTTAAATTTCGAAAAATCCAAAATTATACTATAATTTAATTTTTTAACGAAAATTTTAAAGATCATTTCTATCATCGCCACGAGTCTTTCTGCAATGTTTCAGCTCGATTGGATCACAGGAAAAGGGTTAAAAATCGATCCAAAGTTTTTTCGGCAGACAAGCAGACACTACGAGTTAAATAAAAGAAAGGGAGTAAAAATATACTTTGTTTTCACACTTATTTATTGAAAATATCAACATGTTTCGAGGACAATGGTTCCTTCATTAGGATATAAAATATATTATGAATCCTTATGAAGGGACTATTTTTCCTGAAACATGTTGGTATTTTATACAAATAAGTGGTGAAAATAAGGTATATTTTTATCAATTATCTGAATTAAAATTTCATTTATTACTAGCTGTGCCCGCGCGGCTTCGCACGCGTAGATTTTTAGTACACTGTTTGGATCGTCATAGAACTTTCGCGAACCTTCTAGAACACATTTTCCTTTCAGAATTTTCAATTTTACTTTCAAATTTATCGAATGTACAGGAACCTTCTAGACACACCGACACATTCCGCCACTCGGTTTAGAATTTTATAGAACATTCGGGATTTTTCTAGAACCTTTTCCTTCCAGAACTTTCTAGAGCCTTCTGGACTCACCGACACAGTCGGCGCGTCTATTTCGAAACAATCTGAATCATTTGCGGCCTTCCCATAACAAAACAATGTCTAGAAAGTACATTTTCGGCACCCACTCCCACCCACGCTCAGCCACTCCCCCACCAATCTCGCATATTTTTGATGTGACACCAAGGGCTATCCACCACCATAACCACTGGTGGGTGGTTGTGGCTGGTTGTGGAGAAAACTTGGCGGATAGGGAAACACGGGTTTCTTTTTATATATATATATATATATTGATTGATTGATTTCTGGCTTCACAATGGAGTTCAACGACAGGTTCATAATGGAGTTCTAGTGACAACTCTTATGATTGTAAATGTAAAACCAGAAATTGGAAAGAAAACATGAGAGATGTGCATATGTGGAAAATCTGTGTTCAATAGAGTGAGGAATGAACAAATTAGAACTGAATGAAACGCTGGCTGTAGCGTAGCTGTTAGAAAAAAGAAAGGGTCGATTAGGTGGTTTGGTTTGGCCTATACCTGAGAGAAAACGACTTTATCTTTAGTTAGTTATCAATCTAACTCAATGCACTTTATCTGGATAACTTTTCAAAAAGGAAGCATTCAAAAATCGCTAAGAGATAAATTATGCCGTGGGTATTCGTAAATTTAATGGGATTAAGGAAATGGATACTACAAATGTTGTTTACTTTGCACAGAAAATTAAATAAACAACAAACACCTTCTCAGTACTAAATAATTAAAGTGCACTATAATTTAATGAAAGCACTTGAATAAATGGAATATTTTAGTAGGAGTATAAAATTCTCCGTGGACGAAGGCATACCCGTAGAAGTTTAGTGCAGAAAAAAGCCTGACTGAAGTACATTCGGACGTCTAAATACCGTTTTCAAAGGTAATCTTCGACTGAGTCTAGAAAAAAAAAGAGTTCCATAATTGTAAATATGAGGTAGGTATCACATACGAAAGTAGATACGAAACAAGAACAAGAAGTAACATAGAACTTTATAAACCGGGGAATCTTTAATGGCAGTGGTAAAATTTTTGGCAAGTGGAGTATGAATTTTCAATAGAAAAATAAAAATTTATTATTAACGTTTTCTTGATTTATCGTATTATTGGTTAAAATATAAATGACGTAATCAATATTTAATTTCCAGGTGTTGAACATGTATTATACAGGCTGTACCAGAGCTAGCAGCAGAAACTTGGCAGGTAGATTCTTGACTATGGTATGAGTCTAAAATGTTCATGCAACCATGACCTCATGTCAATAGTTATGGAGATATGCAATATTAAAGTTTGCATTTTTTTTCAATATTTCTTACTTATTTTTTGCAAAAAGTTGAACTATCATTACAGTAACTTATTTCGATTACGAAAAATTCATCCACTCTAATACAAGTCAAATAAAATCATAAAAACCTTGCAAAAATTGAAAAAAGTTTTTTTTACAAGGTTTTCATCATTTTATTTAAGTTGTATTGAAGCAAATAAATTTTTCATAATAGATATAAGTTAATGTAATGATAGTTCAATTTTTTGCAAAAAATAAGTAAGAAATATTGAAAAAAAATGCAAATCTTTGATATTGCATATCTCCATAACTTTTGATATTAGGTCATGGTTGCTTGAAAATTTTAGACCCATAATATAATCAGGAATCTATCGGTCAAGTTTTTGCTGTTAACTCTGGTACACGCTGTATAAAAAAGGTATGTATTTTATTGCGGCTTGAATTAAATATTTTAAATTAAGATTAAGTGGTTTGTACTAGCCTTAGATGACTCTGGAAGGTGCTATTCTGCGACTAGTGAAATTGAAAGAAACAAAAAATAAAGAAAAAATGAATAATTTGTTAATAATGTTATTAATAATTGTTACAAATAGGTACAAATAGTTTATTTCTGTGAAATGTGGCATTCTATAGAAAATCACTCCCGTCTCTTTTGGATATAAGAATTAATATGTATTTATTTTTTAACTCTTACTAATTTAATTACTTTTTTATAAAAAAAGTCATATTATTAAGAGGAAATATAAGAGTCTAAGAAATATGTTGAAAAATTGTAAATGTAACACATTCACTAAAAAATAATTTATTACATGTCATTTTACGACTAAAGTAGGTACAATCTGTTCATATATTTAATATAGACGGCTTATGTGTTAGTGCCCTTCCGGGAATTCAATGTACATACACGCTTTGATTGTGTTAGTTCGCTGTATGCGCCAATAGGCAGGAATATAGTCCTGCGAGGTTATTAATGTTTTACAAATAACTCTGTATATTTCAATAAAAATCATGCTTATTGTTCTCACTGAACACCCCTTCCGTAATGATAGTTCAACTTTTTGTAAAAATTAATTCAGAAATACTGTAAAAAAATGCAAACTGTGATATTACATATCTCCATAGCTATTGATATTTGGGTTGCTTGAACATTTTCGACTCATTATCAAGACAGGAAGGTACGTATTTTGTTTTGTATGTTTTAAATGTTGTCTTATAAATATATACCTAATTATTATTTAAAAAATATACATTTATTAAAAAATATTTATTTGTAAACATTCTGTTACTCATACATAAATCGTCTCTATTAAAGGTTTGAACAGACTGTACACAGTAATACTTAATATGTTTCATTTTAGGATAATAAATATTCAGAATAAATTAATAAAACCTTCTATCTCGTTTTTTTTCTGGTTTATTTCTTATAAGACAGATATTACATTTTTTTTTCAAAATCCTCTTAGGCAATTCTATCTCTCTAGTTGATCAAAGATGGGATAATTTATTTAATGGATGAAATATTATTATTAAATTGCCTTCATTTTACTGTAATTACACTCTTCTTAAATAAGTATTTTATCTTGAATATGGAACTAATTGTTCCGGAACTATGTAATTAATTATATCAAAATTACGGAATTAATCATTTCCGAAGTATTAATCGGTCTTGATACTTTGAACATATTGATACTTTCATAATTTATAAATACAAGACTGAGAAAAGTTGATAATTAATATTGTCAAGAACTTATGCTCTATACTATTTTCTTTTTTCTTGTTGTACATATTATTTTAAGTAACATTTGTTAAATAAACTAACCAATCTATAACAAGCCATCTCTCTCTTTAAATCACCTAAGTCAGTCGCTTTAAAGTAGTTTAAAAATATAGCAATGACATTACAAAATGAAGCGTTTTATTAAATGAAGAAACTTTAAAATTCGAAACAAACAAAATTGTGCATTCGTTGTTTTATCTGCCATTGCTTAAAACTTCTAACATACAATAAACATAAAATTTTACTATTTTTAAGGAATTCGCTATACACAAAGATTACCCAACAAACCCCAACTTTCTCATGCGGAAGTCAAAATTTTGAAACGGTACTAAGATTACCATACCCAGGCTCCCTAATAACAAACTATAATATTACAGAGGAAATCCAGAAGGAAATCCAAATCGCGTAGTGAGCGCAAATCGCTGTTGTTTCCGCCTACAACAGCGGATATAATCCAGACTGCAGTACAGAAACACTTAGATATTAGTGCACAAAACGCTTAATTAGACCAGTGCTCACATACGTAGCTGAGACGTGGGTACTAAGATGAGGAGCGAGCACTGGACTTTTTTGAAAATAAAATTTTGAAGGGTATCTTTGGACCGACAGACTTAGAAACGACGAAATTAGACGCAGAACTAGAGTAGTGGATATCATGGATCGTGTAGCGAAGCTTAAATGGTAATGGGTAGGGCACGTTGCAAGACAGGATACTACAAAATGGCCTCCCAGAGTTCAAAAATGGAGACCTTGGGAAAATAAAAGAGGCATCGGAAGACCTCAAAAGAAATGGGTCGATGATATTGTCGCTGTGGGGGGAAAGAAATGGATACAATTAGCCAACAACAGGGGAGAATGGAAAAATAAGGAAGAGACCTATATCCAGCAGTGGAAAGACGAAGGCTGATGAAGAAGAAGAAGAAGATCTATGGACTGGTTCTAGAAAATGTACTTGGCGCAGATGTGACAACAATGCGCTCTATACTCTGTTTAAGGAGCTAAACGTCACAAAATTAATAAAACTGGAAATTCGGTGGCTGGGTCATGTGGAGAGAATGACCGAGCCTCAAGCACCAAAGTCCCTGCTCTAACTAAGGATCGATAGGGAGAAGAAGCTTAGGAAGGCCAAAATTAAGATGGAGCAACAACGTCCTCAAAGACATATCTACCTTGGAGCTTCTGATTGGTACAAAACTAATATGTGTGGAGGAAAATTCTTGAGGAGGCCAAGACCCACCAGGAGTTGTAGAGCCAAGACTGATGATGATGACACACAAAGATACTGGAAAATATATTTATAAAATTATTTTATCAATGCAGTTACGCGCACTGTTTAACATACTTAATTTAATACGTATATGTCACATTATATTTAATTTTGAGAATTTAAAGATACATATACCATCTAATAGGCTGTTAATTTTGTTTCCAAATAAATATAATTTAATTTTCACGTAATATTCAAAGTTACGGACTTTAAAATGGGATATCATAATTTGTTGATGTTCTCCGTCGTAATATTTCATTATTCTATAGATTAATTATAGTTACTTATAATCAATAAGACCTGTTTGTAAAAACAAATTCAGTTTTCTTAATGGTAGCAAGTACTAATGTATTTATCAGTTATATTAGGGTTTTTTTGATTTTTTTATTTTTAATTTCTTTAAACAATTGAGAATCTAGTTATATTAAATTTAATTAGTATTTTTATAAGCAAGCTTGCTAAGATAATAAAACAATACTTGATACTCTAACGCTGAGATATCTGCTGCGTATATTTTAAAATAGCTAACACACGAATTTAATAATACATTATTTTCATTCAAATTGAAAGGTAAACTGTGGTTAATACTGATAAGCATACCCATTAAATAAAACATATAAAAATAATACCCGTAGAAAAAATCAAACAATACATTTTTAGCATTGGATCTTCATTATTTTTTCAATATTATTTGATCATTAAATATATTGTAAGTATTCTGTGAATTTTCCATCAAAATAATGATGCACGTGCACGCCTTCAGAGAATTATATTTCAATGTGAGATATAAGTGAAATCGATACCATAAATGTATAAAAGAACGATCTTAACGAAATGCGATTAATTTATTTCAAAATAATATACATATTTCATCTTCTTCCTCTTGTACCTTATCGATCGATCATGTTGCCTATCGGCACATTCTTTATTGCGGCATAGAAAAACTCCACAGTAGACTGGCCAATCAATTCTTCTACTTCAAGTTCTTCAGACTCTGTTTTTCTTACGATACTCCTCAATACGTCACAGATGTTAGATTTTCATTGTTTTAAATACCCCGTAATTTTTTAAATTTAATTAAGATAAATTATAAAATTCTCACAGAAACGAAGCTATTTATATGAAAAAACATGCTTGGTACAAAATCTTTAAATAATAAAAGTAAAATACAAACATGAAAGTCGGAACGTGGGAATAATTATAACACACAGCACCACATACAACAATTTTTTTGTAGCTTAGTAATGAATTGAAGAATATTTTCAACTCATTTAATATTTAGCCAATTAGTTAACACATCCGTAAAATTGCTTTAAGTGCGCGATTTAAATAATAATATAATATCAAACACACCGAATGAAAATTATTATTATAATGACAAAATTCTTATAAACTAATTATATTCATAAATTTGTAGTAATGCAATATACAGTATATTGCAACGCAGAATAAAATAATCAACAAAATACATATTATGTACATGAAAGCATAATAAAGATAAACATAAAATAATAAAATAAAATAATAATAACAAATTAATTACATAGTTTTAATAAACAGTGGAGTGTAAAAGTTTTTTATAATTAAGTAACGGATTAGAGAATATATTAAACTTATTTACCTCCTTTTTATCTTTTATTTCATTTCATTTCAGAATCGATAAGTTGGCGTGAATTGGATACATGACAATTATATGCAAATACATATTTTTTTTTAAAAAATCCTTGTTTACAAATAAAGGTAGTTAATACTAATTTAACAATAAAAATATAAGATAAATTACACTTTTTTTATTAAATTTATGGATTATGCCACTCTACTAGGCTACGCCTGTCCCAGAGTGGCGTTATAGAACAAAATTATAATATTTTTTTAAATTCGTCAGTAATATTTATTTTCATAAGGTAGTAATTATTTACCTACAAAGTATCAAGTGCAGTGTTAGTGGTAAGTTGAGTGAGTCATAAGTCCATGTGTAAATATGTGTAGAATAATTGTTTAATGTAAAAAGAGTTAAAGTTTTGTTTAAGATTATTTTTTCTTTTCCTTAATTTATTTATTTATGTATATAGGTACCTACATTCATTATAGTCTTTAAAAGTATTAAGTCTTTTTTTATACGATGGCTCAGGGCTTACAACCCGTATGAACTGACTTAAAATATCACTCTACACAGTGCAACGTTCACCAATTCCACCGTAAGAACAACCACACATTATCAAATTTTTGAAAGATTAAATATATTCCAAATCAGAGAATCCTTCATTTATTTGAATAGATTATATATATAGAGACATCTGTAGTCTTTTTACATGAACTGGCCTTTACTGATATTGCTAGTATAGTGCCTCTATATTTTTTGTAGAATATTCATCTAAATATACACATATTAGTATTAAATATACACATTGGAGTATTAAAAAATATTATTTTAAGTATGTATAATTAGTATATATACAATATTCTTCTGAATTATTGAACATATATGCCAAAATACGGCTAAAAATCAGTATTTTAAAATTTTTAACTCCTTTCATACACCAGTATATATTATAAAAATATTTTTATATCCAGTAACTATGTTCTCAGAACATACTTATACGCATAGTTTACTTATGTTATAGAAATCTTATACATAGAAAAATCACAAATGAGGTGGCTTGAACATGTGATTAGAATGCCAGAGGAATGAATACCAAGAAGAATCCACCTGGCAACCCCTGAAGGAAGAAGGCCGGTGGATAGCCCCAGAGGAAGCTGGGAAAGGCAACAGAAAAATGTCTATGAAAACAGAATGTATCTAGACTGGTTGACTCATGCAGAAGCAGCACAAGTCAAGGAAGTGTCGAGTCTTTGGGCCCCCGACTCTACTAGGACAAAGGGATGAAGATGATTAAGATGATTTTTTTTTTCAATTCAGGTCCAGCAATGTTAAGTCTTTTATTGGCCACTATGTTATATTTGCTGGTGTGTTCCAAGTGAAGTGAATTTTTTTTTAAATTTTGGACCTCCCTGCACTATAGAAATGTTGCTCTTGAGTCTTTTGATCTATTTTCGTGCACTTTAATATAAAAATTTTCTAACTTTTATGTTTAAATAAATGTTTTGAATTGAACTTTGATAAATTTCATAAAATAAATCTCGAATTCTCACCGATATACATGGATGATTATTTGACATGGAACATTATTATTTTATTAATACTTTAATTTTGAAACCTATTCTAGACTTTTGACATACGCTCAACTTTTTCTCGAACATAATAATTTAACCAAACATGATATATCGAGAAAAACAAACACAAAACTGGAAGGCTACTTTTTATGAAATAAACAAATCAATACATTTTAAAGCAAACAACATTTTCGAATAATATTTTATCTTTGAACGAAAGGTATTGGACAAACTGTCTTTGAAGTGATATATGTTCCATGATTGTAATAAATCCGTAGTTTCTTAGTAGCAGAATTTTCATTTCAGGAGAGCTATAAATATTGTAAAGTCGACTTTTGAATACGCTTCACAACTTGTATTTGGATTGTATCGGAATTTTGGTACATGAAGAATTTTAAAAAATGGAGGGACGTGTACGCGCTGTAGAAGTTATACTTATTTCGCGTGTATTGTGTGAGCGTCGCGTATGTATTAGAGGGAGGAATGAGTGGAGGATACAATGCGCAATTGATACTTACAGTTAAATGATGCTATTTAATTGTAATAATATATAAGGAAAATAACTTGCTATTGCTACGGCGGCGGCCGATGTCAGAGTAGATGTACTTATAGACAGCCAGGGGCCCTGATTGGTGTAGGCCAGCTAGGTGCGTGCGACTAAAATCGCGATGGCTCTGGACCGCCACAAACTGTATACAATATTATAATTTTTAATACGTGTTAATATTATACATTTTGAACATTCATTTTATGTTTTAATATTACTGTTTTTTACTAGAAAACTCTGAATTGAGACAGACAGAGTTTACAAATTAGTCTTTGATCTTTTGTTGAAACCCGCCAAAGGTTTGATATCTTACTTTTGTGACAACGACCTCAAGTACATCAATTTCTGTTATTGATTTTTCAATCAAAAAAATCAATAATGGACTATTATTGATTTTTCAATCAAAAAAAATCAATAATGAACTATTATTGATTTTTCAATCAAAAAAATCAATAATGAACTATTATTGATTTTTCAATCAAAAAAATCAATAATGAACTATTATTGATTTTTCAATCAAAAAAATCAATAATGAACTATTATTGATTTTTCAATCAAAAAAATCAATAATGAACTATTATTGATTTTTCAATCAAAAAAATCAATAATGAACTATTATTGATTTTCCAATCAAAAAAATCAATAATGAACTATTATTGATTTTTCAATCAAAAAAATCAATAATGAACTATTATTGATTTTTCAATCAAAAAAATCAATAATGAACTATTATTGATTTTTCAATCAAAAAAATCAATAATGAACTATTATTGATTTTTCAATCAAAAAATTAATAATGAACTATTATTGATTTTTTATGTTTTAATGCCATCAATTGAATTGTGAACATGCAATCGTCGGAGCTAGAGGAAAAATTCAAACATACTAGAACAGGTTGGGAAACTAAAGCGTGAAATACCAGATGAAAAACTAATATAATTTACTAGACCAATTAACACTTTTCAAAAGCTACCAATATCCCAGTACCCCAGAATACCTACACCCAGAAGACACAAACCAGAATAAGCAACCAAGTTTGAAAATAATCTTCCAGAAAGTTTTAATGTCGAATCCTTAGAGGCGTAGCCCTCAAATGACTAATTCGATAACCGAGCCGACATGCATATATGTCGGCATACACATTTGTGAGAATTATTTTGATAAACTACGGTAGGGACAATACGATTTATCTATGCTTGATTTATTGCTTAAAAGGTAATAAAAACAGCTAGGTACAATTTCTACAAGGGAAATACAAAATGTGAAATATAAGAAAACAGCATTATCAAGAGAAGGCCAAAATTCGACCTTATTTAAAAATAGACATATATTTTTAAATAAGATCGATTTTTTACAAATTTGGAAGGAAAATGAAACACGGGATATTAATTAAAAAAATAATAATAAATCTGGACACTGGACACAAATTTAATCACAGCTTTTATTTTTAATTTACACCAGTTTCGTAATTTGCACTAATTATCACTGGCATATTCGCTGCACTTTTGCCAACCGCTACGTTGTTTTGCTCAATTTCGCACTTAAGTACCCACTCCGGGCATATCTCTGGTAAAATCATCTTTCTACGGTTGCTTCTTTTTCGCTTTGTCAAACAACTCTGAACTTTGCGCAACATCTGTCATCGCTTACATGCAATGTCGGTTTTGCTAATCATAAAAAATATTCGACGGGTTTCTCCATACTTCTAGTGATTATGGAATCTTCGAAAATATTTCAATTGATTTTAGTTTCATGTAGGATGTTTGAAAGACTTCAATAATGTGTAGTTACCATTGTTTTTAAAACTTTTATAAATACTGAAATATGGGAAAAGAAGGAAAAATCAGAAAACCTTGATTTGAGAACTAGGTCTTTACTTTGACTTTAAATAAATATACAGTAAAAATGTGGCCATGAGACAAGATCATATACGAATTATATTTTTGTTTTATTCATTATTTTAAAAATTTTCCGAGAACTAAAATATAAAAATAGCAAAGAAAATTTAAATGTCTGGTAGGATATTTATTATTTTTACTTGAAATCACTGGGATAATTATATACCAAGAGTCTGTCTAGTTAACTTTTGCATATCTCTACATTTATTTTTCGCTTTGCAAAACAAGAGTTCTGTTACTCTTAGTATCTTAATAAACAAGTTAGGTCTCTAAATATATGAAAGAAAAAAATTAATAATTATTCATCGTCAGGGCATTCATTAGGGTATCGAGACGCAATGAAATTATCCTTAATATATATAATTATTTAATAGATAAAAACGAAATTTGAGCACAAGTATTATTTATTTATTTATTTAATATTCATGGAAGACCAACAGCACAACAAAGAAGCATAGAAAACATTGATATAATATAGATGGCCAATTACAGGTCTCCACATTTAGAAATATGTTAGTAATGATGAATATTTATGAATTAAACTAAAGCATGTTAAAAATTACGTAACAAGAAAGAATAAAAAATTTAAACAAAAGAAAAAGAAACTTAATTATTAGCAGAAAAACACAGGCATGTTAAATATAATAATATAAAAAGAATGAACATGAGAAAAAGAGACTTAATTATTAAGTAGCAAAAAAAATCTGCACTCAAAATTTTTCCTAAAACTTAGGCATGTTAAGAATTCTATAAAAAGAAAGAATAAAAAATTTTAACAAAAGAAAAAGAGACTTTATTATTAGCAGAAAAACAAAGGTATGTTGAAAATAATACAAAAAGAATGAACAGGAGAAAAGGAGACTTAATTATTAAGTAGAAAAAAATTCAGCACTCAAAATTTTTCTTAATCTTGTGTGGCTGCACTCGAACAGATCAATATCCAATAGTCTTATCAGTTTATTGAATTATCTTAGGATAAAAATTATTTGATCTAGAAACATATCTGTGGACTTAATAAGATTATCTTTGTTTACCGCGGTCATTTTCCTTTCGCTACACTAAAAATACCCTCAAAGTTTTAGCTCCAAGGGGGGAGGCAGAGGGTGGAAGAACTGGTGAACGTATACATGAAATAAAGGATTCTTAAACCTGCCGATGGCAATTCGAGAGCCCTGTGGCTTACATCTCTTACCTACTCTGGGCGGCGCGGCGGGCCCGGATTTGGGGACTCTCTGGCCCTTCTATGTATAGTTTTCTGGGATATTACGCCGTGTAAATGTGACCTCTCTGGTCGGCGTTTCGAATCCCATTGCGGGGTCCATCTCAGGGCTGATGTGATGGACCCTGCAATGGGATCCGAAACATTGGCCAGAGAGATCAAATATACATTGCGTAATATCCCAGAAAACTATATACAGAAGATTCTGAATAACCGTGAAAATATGAGAACATTTTTCTCTGGTCCTTTTTCGGTAAGACCGTGGAGGGTAATTTTCACTAATGCTTGATATAGATATTGCTACTTCTGCTTCCTAATAGTAAATATTGCTGTCTTTACTATGATATTTCAGTCTAAAATCGACATCAATATTCAGGAGCAAGTTCCTCAGTGAGAACAAGAAGAAGAAAAAAGTAACCCATACAAACCAAGTTTTTATTATAGTCCCTTTCTTTGTAAAATATAACAACAATTAAAGACGAATTAAAACATATAACCTAACACTAAACTTATGTACAGTAATTTAATATACTTCTAAAATGTCAGATGTTTTGAGCTTTGATAAGACACTTCATGCTTTTGAAGATTAAATTCTAAAAACATTTGTCAGTCAATTTAGATTTTCGACATTCTAGTGAAGTACCTATTATGAATACCGACGGAGTAATTCAAATTTAGAAAATATTCCGCGACGTTATCGGGCCGCTATGCTAGTAATCAAACTTTTCTAATGATTCCAATTTGAAAAAATCAATAAAATTTCTAAGAATCCGAAATTATATACTAAAATTATTAATTTTTTTTAACGAAAATTTGATAGATCTTTTTGATCGTCGCCACGAGTCTACTTGCCAAGTTTCAACTCGATTGGATCACGGGAAAATGGTTAAAAATTGATCCAAAGTTTTTTCACCCGGCAAGCCGGCAAGCAAGCAGACACCACGAGTTAAAAGAAAGGAAGTAAAAAAACATCAGTAAGAACAAAAGCATGATTTTTATTTAAACATACACCTATTTGGAAAAAAAATCGAATTTAAATATTTATCTGGCAGAATATTATCAAATTTAAAAATTTGAATTATATGGTAATTATTTTGATTGAAATATTACAAAATATATAGTTATGTCTAATATCGATTTCTTTTCCAAATACATGCTTAGGAAAAAGTCATGCTTCTTGTTCTCACTGAATACGCCTGCAAAACTGTATGTGTAGTTTGTACGCAAGAATAGATTACAGTATATTTTATAATTTGTTAAATCTACGTACTTAATAGTCCTAAAAGAATAATATAACACTTGGCATACCAAAATTATACAAATACAACATCACCATTATTCACTGTTCACTATTTATAGCACTTCTTTAATATTTTTTCTAATTTTTTTAGTCCCGTTTAATTTCTTAATTTCATCTGTTTAGTAGTTTGTTTAATAGTTTTAGGATTACGTTCTGTTTGGTCCGGACTCCGTAATTTTTTTCTTATTTCTAGTTTTTTAATCGTTATTTTTTTTTTTTGTTTATTTCTATTTTTATTGTTATTGGTTGAAATGGATACTTGTGCCATTGTGTTGTAAACACATTTATTTGGAAGGAACAGAGCTGTATTTCTTACGAAATCTCCAATTCATGCATTCTACATTAGTAATCATCCTAGTAATGACTGCATTCAAAATTTTTATTTATTTCTTGGATAATTTAATTTTACTTTTACGCCCTTAATCTGAATTAGCTTAAAATCAATTGTTCTTTCCATTTCAATCAGGCCCGAAAAATTATGCAACGGGTTTTGTTTTGAAGATAATTTATTTTAAATGTTACACCTCTGTGTGAATTCGGACGAAGAAAATAACATCACCAATTCTCACGTCCCACTTATTTCTGTGTTTAGTGAATGAAAAAAAACAAACAATGAATAATGAAAATTTATTTTAACATGGGAGCTGACAATAATATCATATAATAATAAAAACGTTCATAAATAGGTTAGAAAATGGTAGTGTTTGCTTTGACACTGTTTTGACATTGATCAGGTATATTCGAATTATTAAGTGGGAAATCTGTTTATCTGAAGCAGTTTGGTATGCTCTAGTATCATAACACATAAGAATAGCATTCGTTTTTATATTTCTTTCTAGGTCAACGCAACTATTTTTGACTCACAATATCATTTCCCTCATTAGCTCCACGGCTTTAATTTTAATTAAAATTAAATTTAAATAAAACGTAAATTAAAATAAAAAGTAAGTTAAAACTATCCCACTCGGTTCCTCAAAAAAAATTGATAATGAGTAGTTTGGAAACCGTCTAAAGAACTTAAATTCTCGGAAAACCTTTTTGAACAAAATCTTTATTTTTTCTTACTTTATTGATTTTTTAAATAATGTACTGCGCACCTTTTATATGTTTTATGCTTATTATTACTTTATTTTTTATTGTGTCTCAAATTATTGCATTATGTTTATTGCACATTATTTTTCTCTTATATGCACATAGTAGGTATGTACTACATACAATAGGCATGATGACAAATTTTGAAATAACATTCTATATTGTAGGTACACGTCTACTATTACTGAAAATAACATTAATTTAGTAATAAACTAAGTTTTTACGCAAATAATTGCATTTTCATCTGCATATTTTTAATTTTGCGCAAAAACGCCGGCAGCTTTCAATTCGTCTACGTGACGGTTCTATGACAGCGGTTTAAAGAAACGGTAATGGATACTGAGGCGTGACGTCTGACGTCATGCGCTCTGACCGGTGTTTCAGTTAAAATGGCGGATTACCGAATTTTATACATTTATTTTATTGAAAATCTTATTAATCTCAATGTGTATATTAAAACTGGATCATTTTTTAGAATCCTTTCAAAATATTTTCTTCTCTAAAATCTTCAAGTTTGTGTTAACTGGGGTATTATGCCGTGTTGTTACGACCTTTCGGGCCGACGTTTCGGATCCCATTGCAGGGTCCATCATCAGGGCTGATGTGTTGTCTTGAATGTTGGTGTTGTGGTTAAGTATCGGCTTGCAATACCGTGCCGAAGTCATGATGTGTTTGTATTGTGTTGTATGTATGATTCATCTGTTGTCTGATCACTATCTCTGCGGAGTCTGCGACGAGAATGACTTTGAAGCGCCGGATACCAAGATGTTTTTAATTTGAGACCATCATCTCTATTAATGTTTATCGGATGCTTGTAGATTTCTAGTGCTTCCTTGATAAGACGCGCATGGTGACTCTTAGGCTTTCCAAGGATTTTCGGTTCGAATGCAAAATGATGGCCGGTATCCAGAAAATGCTCAGCCAGTGCTGATTTTTCTGGATGACCGAGTTTGCATGCCAGTTTGTGCTCGTTGACCCTTTTGGAAATGGTACGCGCCGTTTGCCCCACGTATACTTTATCGCAGTCTTGACAATCGAGTCTATACACACCGTCCGTTTCTAAGCGATCTCGATCCTTTGCTGATCTCAACATATTTTTAATTTTGAAGTTGGCACCAAAAACTGTCTTAATGTCTCTTTTCTTGAGAGCTCTGGCAATTCTGTCTGTAACGCTTTGGACAAAAGGCAGAAAGGCGATGCCTTTGCACTCAGGTTCTGTATGTTTTTCAGGGCGAACAGACCTCGTACTTATGACGCGTTGTATCTGTCGCTTCTGGTAACCATTGCCTTCCAGTGCGTCGCTGAGTGTCATCATTTCCTCCTGTAGAAATTCATCTTGGCATATCCTTTTGGTCCTCGTGGCCAAAGTGTTGATGAGACCTCTTTTTTGAGCAGGATGATGGTGGGAGTTCGCATGTAGATAACGGTTGGTATGTGTAGGCTTCCTATAAACCCTGTGTCCGAAACTCCCATCGGCTTTCTTTTTTATTTCAACATCAAGAAAAGGCAGCACGTTGTCTTTCTCTATCTCCATGGTGAACTTCAGGTTCTTATGTAGTGAATTAAGGTGTCCCAAAAAATCACCTAGTTTGTCTTCACCATGCGGCCAGATTGCAAACACGTCATCGACGTATCTCCACCAGACCTTCGGAGTAAAGGATGCTGTGTCCAGTGCTGTTTCTTCGAATTTCTCCATTAAAAAGTTAGCAATCACCGGAGAAAGTGGATTACCCATCGCTACGCCTTCCACTTGTTGGAAGAGCTCACCTTGGAAAGAAAAGTATCCACTCGTCAGGCAGTGCTCAAACAGTGCGCAGATGTCTTCATAATAAATTTCTTCC
>JADDOH010014235.1:0-68286 GCA_016648135.1 Agrypnia vestita | reverse complement strand
ACAACTGAGTAATGACTCCGACGCGTGCTGTAGACACGTAACAGAGTATAATAAAAACTTGGTTTATATGGGTTAGTTTTTATTTTATTTTATTTTGGGAAACATACAGTACAATGTAATAAAAAAATTATATAATTTCGAAAAAATATTCATTTAGTATGACCAGTGAAGTCTCCTCGAAGCCGGTAAAAAAAACTTGATAAAGAATATGTGATGAAAGTTTAATTATGATAATGCATAAAAAGGGAAGGGTGGGAAGAGGAAGGGAATGGGATTCAATTAAAGAAGTAGTAAATTTATCCAGGCGATTTTATGCTCAACATAAATGTATTTGTTCAACATTTGATGTAAGACTGAGATGTTTGTTCTGTGAGCTGTCCTTCTATGTGATGGGTCCGCTCTGTACTCACTACTACAATGTAGTACTACACTACATTGAAGTGCACACTTCGCACATATTGATGTGTAGTGCACACTACAAACTACAAACACCAAAGTTATTGAAAGTATATACTTCAAATAGTACACTTCATTTCAAAGCAAACACTACAAAGTACATACACTTCAAAGTTATCGAAAGTATGAGAAACATACTTTAAATAGTGCATTTTTTACGTGAAATTTTTGGAAAGTTGATGTAGCTAAACGAAGAAATTTCTGGAAACTGTAACAACCCCCCCCCATGGTTTGAAAATTTTTTGGAATCGAACGAAGAAATCTGGCTGGCGACCTTTTTTTTTCTTTTTTTTAGGTCGCCAAATGTTACTTTGGAGAAAATATCGTCATTTATTAAAATATTTTTGTCGTTGACTTTTTTTTTTAAATACTTCATTTCATTAAAAAATTTACTTCACTATTACTTCATTTCATTACTTCACTTCATTATTATTACAATTACTTCACTTCATTTCGTAGTACTACAATTACTTCACTTCAAGTAGTTTTTACTACAATTGTAGTGTACACTTTGTAGTCTTCAAACTGGTGAACGTGTGTGTGTTGTAGTCTTCATTTTGAAATGAAGTTTTTCCCTTCGCTACTGTCCATTGGATTCACGGTGTTCAAATAATCTTCACCCTTGTTGTCCTGGTGATTTCTCTGTATTTGCGTGTTTTGACAAATTTTCGTGGCGTTTCTCCTTTCATCAATGAAATGTCACACAATTAGCCGTGGGGATACGTCTAATCAACTAGTTATTCTTTTATTTAGCGCAGATAACTCTGGTTTCGGTCTCCACTGCGTGGAACGTATACACAACAACTTGTTTGAGGTAGTATACCCATTTAAGGTACAGTCATCCATACAGGCACCGCTGGTGCTCTTACTGTGTACTAAATACCCTACAATCTGCGCTAATAATAATAATGATAATAATATTGGATTATTTATATAGCGCCATTGTGAAAATTTCACCTCAAGGGCGCTTTACACGCAAAAAACTCTTACATACTAAATTCATAGAATCACAAAATGAAAAATAAAATGAAAAAGAAAAGAGAAAGAAAAACAGTTCAAAACATAAAATAGTAAAAAAAACAACGTTAAAAACAACAATATTAAAAAGGTTCTGGGAAAGATTTTATAAACAAGTGCGTTTTAAGTCTTTCATTAAATAAAGTCTCTGAATCCGTGTTTCATATCAGGGAGGGCAAAGAGTTCCACGCTTTGGGGCCCGCCACCGCAAATGCCCGTTCGCCGAACCTAGTTTTCTGGAACTGACTTGCCGGTTCCACAATCCTTCCCACCGCTGAAGTAGACGCTGACCTAAGAGTCTCCCATTTATGTTGTCTGGAATACAGAGCTCCTGAAGATACAGAGGCGCCATGTTATGAGTTGCCTTGTACATCAACCAACACAATTTGAACTCTACTCTTTCAGGAAAACGAAGCCAGTGCAATTCTCGCAGAAGGGATGTTATGTGCGAGAATTTTGACGTTCCATATATGATCCGTGCTGCAGCGTTTAGAACAGATTGTAGTCTATCGAGCTGAAACATCGGTAGGCCAGCGTAGATACCATTGTAGTAGTCCACACGTGATACAACAAATGCATTAATGAGTAAATGCTATTCTGAGAATAGCAATATTGGGATGTCAGATCTTTATCCCAATCTTGACAAGTATGTATAACATTGTATTGCCGCCAATTTCGATGTTTCAAGTTTGACATGTTTGAAATTAATGAATTCAATTAATCAGAAAGCCCTAAAACGTAAACAAACGTTAAGATATTCACGATTACAGATAATGAGCTTTCTAATTGATTGAATATAGCGAGTAACAAAAACTTTACGGGTGGATCCTGCCTTGATAACGGGTCGAAAATGTTCAAGAAACCATTACCTAATTAAAATCAATAGTTACGGAGATATGCAATGTCAAAGTTTGCATTTTTCTCAATGTTTCTGACTTATTTTTGCAAAAAGTTGAACTATCATTACAGTAACTTATATCGATTATTAAAAATTCAATCGCTTTAATAAAAATCAAATAAAATAATAAAAACCTTACATGGAAAACATTCCAATTGGAATTTCTGTAGGGTTTTTATCATTTTATTTAACTTGTATTGAAATAAATAAATTTTTCGTAATCGATATAAGTTACTGTAATGATTGTTCAAGGTTTGGAAAAAAAGTCAGAAAATTGAAAAAAAAATGCAAACATTGATATTGCTTAACTCTATAACTATTGATATTAATTAGGTCATGGCTGCTTGAACATTTTCGACTCATAATCAAGGCAGGAATATAGTCCTGTGAGGTTATTAATGTTTCCCAAATAACCCTGTATAGAAAAAACACTGTGTTCAAAACCACTACTTATTAAATAATTCGGGGCCAATGATCCCTTCGTCAGGACACAACGTATATTAAAATTAAAATTGAAAGTATATAAATAATCAAAAACAATAAATAAATAAATATAAGGGATAACTAATTAGGAGATTTCTGTGTGTCTTCTGTTTTGGGAGAACTTGCTAATAATACTACTCTTGTAATAACTGGTGCAGTTATGAAGACCCCATGGCAAGAAGTTGTTAACTAACATTCAAGTCATTTTGAGATAATTAGACATTTGCATTTTGCCTTTGAAAAATATGTTTTATTGCTAATTCAAGATTAATTTTTATTGATTTATGTCACTAAAATATCAAAAGAGTATTTACAAAGTAAAAAATACGCATTTATGCACAAAAATATAAAAATATACTAGTTTTCCCTAAAAAAATGTATTTAACAACCATTTTTTCGCCTTTGGAACTCATTTTTAATAGAGTAACACCTATTTAAAATTGGTAAAACACGAACATCAAACAACCCTTTAAATGCTATCCGTTTTTACCATCCATTATTCAAATTTACAAAATACTTTGCGTGTTAATTAATAATACAAAACATGGTATGTACCATTTAAAATTATTGAAAAATAATATATAAGTACGTATTATGATAGTCTTCAAATAAAAACAAATGTATGACAGTACTGCCAGAGTAAAATTTATATTAACCATAAATATTCCAATCAAATTAAAAGGCGTGTTAATTTCAGAATGATGACATGAACATGTTATTTATTGAAGATAACATGTTCTTCCCATTAGTGACTGATTTGATTTTTATGAAAAAGTGTAGTCCCTATGATTTGAACATGTTCTATATATTTTTAAGTTCTGAACTTATTTCCAATGGAAGTGAAGCCTGGAGCTGGCAGAAGAGGAACGAAAGTAGATTGAATGCAGTGGAGATGAGGTTCCTTAGACGTATGTGTGGTAAATCCATGTATGATAGAGTAAAGAATGAAGATATTAGGAATGAATGTAAAGCTGATCGTAGCATAATACAGAGAATAAAAATAGGGTCACTCAGGTGGTTTGGGCACGTTGAGCGAATGAATGAGGAAAGAATGGTAAGAAAGATATATGATGCAAGTGTTGACGGCGCCAGAAAGAGAGGGCGACCACGGAAGACGTGGCATGACCAGATTAACCAAATACTGGAAGATGGTCCTGTTAGAAGCTTGAACAACCGTCGAGCTTGCGTGCGAAGATGTATGAATGTAGACGAAGCGAAAGTTGTATGTCAGGACAGAAGAGTATGGCGCTCTATCCTCTCTGCCTACCCCCACGGGGAAACGGCGTGATGGTAAGTAAGTAAGTAAGTAAGTAAGTAACTTATTTCCAATGGAAAGAGCGTACATTATTTCGTTTAGAGGGCTTATTAACTCATTTTTGATAAAAATGTTAGTTAACAACTTGCCATGGGGTCTTCATATATCACCGATAAAACATTCTATGTTAAAATATTAAATAATGCTCGAATCAGGATTTAAAACTATTCGAATGAATCGATTCGTTGGCACTGCGCGGCCCTGACGTCGGACGCCATTTGGAATTTTGTGGATGGGACAAGAATCAGCCATCGCCCGAGCACGAATGTAAACCATTGAACTCTTGAATGGAGCGCGCCTCGCGGAGGCATTCCGGCGGCGTACTTTTTTATTTACCTTCGGCAGAACTACAGTTAGACGCCGTTTACTGCAGGTGTAAAAACTAGTTAGGTAATGGAGGAGTCTGCCTACCTGTGTACCTATCTAGCTGCGGATGTATTCAACCAGAACCGGATTGAGAAGTTTTGGGGAGCGCTTTTAGCGCTTGTTCAGACACAGCGGGAACCGTTCAGTTTCAGAATCGCGTTTCAAAACGCGCGATTAGTGTCATCTGTTCACACAGCCGCGGTTAATAAGCGATTTGTGCGCGCGAAAATAAACGTCAGTTTGACAGTTCTGGTGCCGTTCTCCATCT
Source organism: Agrypnia vestita (assembly GCA_016648135.1). Taxonomy (NCBI): domain Eukaryota; kingdom Metazoa; phylum Arthropoda; class Insecta; order Trichoptera; family Phryganeidae; genus Agrypnia; species Agrypnia vestita. The sequence goes on along the minus strand of JADDOH010014235.1, from coordinate 63,483 downwards.
TTGAATATCAGAGATATATTCGCTCATTACTTTGTTAACGACGGCCGTGTTCCATGGCAAGACACATAAATATCATTCTGTCAGTTCATTTTTGGTGAATAAATACCTACTTCTCTAAAATGCTCTTTTTTTCCACCATTTCCAAATATATCCAGCAACTCCTGCCAAGCTTGGTTCTTGGCGTATTTGAGTAATCCTCACACTGAAGATCCCATATTAGAGGTCTTTTCTCCACTTCATCAATAAAAAATTCAGTGTCAAAGCGATCCATAACCATAGTTGGTTTAGACTATATTTTGGCCCTCTCATAATATGCCCGAGGTGCTTCAGCTTTCTTGTCTTGATAGTCCGCAGCACTTCTCGGTCTCTTTCCATACGCAGAAGGACTTCAACAAATAGGCGGCCGAAATATATAATAAAAGTACTTTATTTTTTGACCTGTTATAGGTAGTTATATATCTATTACAAATCCATTCGATTTCAAGTCAAATATCGATAAGTCAAATAAAAGATTAAAACCTTTCCGTAATTTGAACCACATTTTTTTGCATGGTTTTAATAATTTTATTTGACTTGTATTCAACAAACGAATTTATAATATTCCATACAAGTTACGATAAAGATTTGCCATCGTTTTACAAAAAGGTAAATCCAAAATATTGAGGAAAAAGCAGACTTTGATGTAGCTTTTTTCAATAACTATTGATTTGAAAATATTTTCGAGATGGGTGTATGTAAAGTTGTTATTTCAATGTAGAAAAAATAATGTAGTATTATCATTTTAAAATATTCACGTTCCAGCATGGGCTACTAGAACACACTGCCTGTTCCACATTTCTGTTGCTCGCACCAACTTCGGATTACGTTCACCCATAGTGGGAATGTGCCGAACTTACAACGACTTGTTCACTGACATTGATATCTACCTTGCGTGTATGAACTAAGAATACAAGTGAATATTATTCTGCGTCGCAAAATTTAATTAATATCCAAATACACGTATAAAATATTCCGCGACGCAAGATATGAATGAAGTTTCACTTATATAATAATTATGTCATTGTTTTATTGTCACTTAATAATAATTATATCACTGTTTTATTGTCACTTATTTCATTATATTATTACTTTACTACTTCATTATATTCAACTTTTCCATTCTAATGCTACTCTTTTTGTCTTTTATTTGTTGTATGGTCTTCTTACTATTTATATATTTCATATTTGTTTCTGTGTGAAATATGTTAGGTTAAAGGTTACATTATATTATTACTTTACTCCTTCATTATATTCACTTTTTCCATTCTATTGCTACTGTTCTTGTCTTTTATTTTTAATTTCTTCTTCTTACTGCTTATATATTTTAAATTTGTTTCTATGTGAAATATGTTAGGTTAGGTTACGTTACACATTACTACTGTTATTGTATTTTATTTTATATTTGTTCTTCATACAGTTAATATATTTCAAATTTGTTTCTATGTGAAATATGTTAGGTCACAGGTTGGATTCTGATAACTTATGCCAACTTATAATTAATATAAATTAACTTTGTTTATTTTATTTATTGAAAAAAATCAACATGTTTCAAAGCCAATGGCTTCTTCATCAAAACAAAGTTAATTTATATTAATTATAATTATGTTACCACAAAATAAATTTGCTACATTTGAAGAAGAAGTTATGCCAACTTATTCATATATATCATTAACTTGCGTCTGTTTTATTTCCGAATAAATAAATAAAATTAAGTAGCTCAAAATGACGGAATTTTTACACCTCCAAACCATTTCATTAAACGGGCCCTCATAATAATAGCTGGTACGGCCCTGCCTACTTAGTACATCAGAGAGATTGGTTACGTTTCAAATATTTTGGTTTGGTCTTCGTGAGAACTGGTTCTTAGAATCGAATTTAATTTAAAATAAAACCTATTGATGGACAATCGAAACGCGAACTTCGCGTGCGACGGTATGACCAGGAGAATTTTCAAAATAAAATTTATGCGATCTGCATCTCTGCATTTGGTCATGTCACATTGTTTCACTTCTCGTTTCTCATTCATTCAACCATCCAACATCCAGTGGCCTAACCCACCAATCCCGCCAATATATTGGGGCCACGTGCTGGCTTCTTCAACATAAAAAACTAACCCATAAAACTCCCTTTCTCATTGAAACAGGTTTATATGTATTAAACAATATACAGGGTTATTTGGAAAACATTAATAACCTCTCAGGACTATATTCCAGCCTTGATTATGAGTCTAAAATGTTCAAGCTATTATGACCTAATATCAATATTTATGGAGATATCCGACATCAAAGTTTGCATTTTTTCTTCAATATTTCTGACTTATTTTTTGTAAAACGTTGGACTATCACTGCAGTAACTTATATCGAATATGAAAAATTCATTCCATTTAATAAAAATCAAATAAAATCATAAAAACCTTTCAATTCCAGTTGAAAAACATTTCAATTGGAATTTCTGCAGAGTTTTTATCATTTTATTTAACTTGCATTGAAATAACTAAGTTTTTCGTAATCGATATAAGTTACTGCATTGATAGTCCAACGTTTTACAAAAAATAAGTCAGAAATATTTTTAAAAAAATGCAAACTTTGATGTCGGATATCTCCCTTACTATTGATATTAGGTCATAATAGGTTAAAAATTTTAGACTCATAATTATGGCAGGAATATAGTTCTGCGAGGATATTAATGTTGTCCAAGTAACCCTGTTATCGTTAAAATGTCGAAAATTTCGAAAATTCCAAAATTGTACTATAATTATTAAATTTTTTAAAACTAAAATTTGTTAGATCATTTTCATCGTCGCCACGAGTCTGCCTGCAAAGTTTCAGCTCGATTGGATCACGGGAAAAGGGTTAAAAATCGATTCAAAGTTTTTTGCTCGATCAAAACAAACAGACAAGCAGACGCTACGAGTAAAAAGAAAGGGAGTAAAAAGTTTAATATCTCAGATGACTCCTACTACATCTCACAATTTTTTATACTGTATTTTAAAATCTAAATTGCTAAATTATGCAAACTATAATCCGTCAAAAATGACATCCTCTTAAATGTTTGAATTTCAGTTTTACATTGCTTAGTCATTTTATGTCCTAGAAGTATACAAATAAAACGTTTATAAATCAATATGTACACAATTCTCTTGTATGAAAAAATTGTAATTCGTTCTCATGTTCGCGCGATAGAGTTTATACTTCTCTGGCGCGTTTGTTGCCGAGGAGGCGTAAATTAATGATTCGCGTCTTAGATAAGCCCTGCTCTTACAATATGCAGTACCTACCTATTGTATATTTTTGACGGACCAGGGAGAAGCGGCGGAGGCTGTGTCATTTTCGACTCATAATCATGGCAGGGATATATTCCTGCGTGTTATCCAAATAACCCTGTATATTTCGACCTCGAGTTAAGGTCGTGAAAATAGCACAATCTAGCGTAGCGTTTTGGCAGCGTTAGTGACGGACTATGTTACATAGAAAATGATGTATTTTGATGATTTGTCGATAAACATTTTTTTTGTTTTACATCTAATGGTGGATGAAGGCCTCCCCGAGTGTATCTCAATTTTCTCTCTCGACCTCGAGTTAAGATCGTGAAAATAGCACAATCTAGCGTAGAGTCTTGGTAGCGTTAGTGACGGACTATGTTACATAGAAAATGATGTACTTTGATGATTTGTCGATAAACATCATCGTTATTAGCCGTTTTACATCTAATGGTGGATGAAGGCCTCCCCGAGTGTATCTCAATTTTCTCTATCCATTGTTATTCGCTGCCACAGAGTTTGATGAATTCGTCAGATCAACGATTTCAAGTTTGACGGATATTAGATACTAACTGTCTTTACCCGGCGTTGCACGGGTTAAGGATTAAGTTTAAAATAAATTTGTGAGGGCAATCAAAGGTTCGATTCAAATGGTATAGATTTGCATTGAAAATATATAAGCGGAGGGAAAGGGTTAAAAGAATAAGGGGAATGTCGCATATGTTACCCGCCGAGTCCTAACGAATAAGCTTCCAAATTTTGAGGTCCATCAGCCGAATGGTACAGTTTTACCTAGAAAATATATCAGGGGAGGGGAAGGGTTATGAGAATAGGGAAGAAATGTTGCCTGTGTTACCCGCCAAGTCCTAAAGGATAAATTTCCAAATTTTGAGTCCGATCGGTCAAACGGTACAGATTTGCATAGAAAATATGTCAGGGGAGGGGAAGGGGTATGAGAATAACGAGGAAATGTTGCCTATGTTACCCGCCGGGTCCAAAAGCATAAGTATGCAAAATTTGAATCGAATCGGACAAACGATGTGGATTTGGATAGAGAACAGACAGACAGACATTGAGTTTTATAAGTATAGATAGGAAGATGGTCCTGTTAGGAGCCCCGACAATCGACGAATATGTAGATGAGGTGAGAGTTCTGTGTCAGGACAGAAGAGTGTGGCGCTCTATCCTCTCTGCCTATCTGTTATGGTAAGTTAGTTAGTCTTTTCGATTTCGACCTCTTGATTCCCTCGGATATCACTGGATGACTGCGTTCATCCAACGATTGTCCGTTCTCCGAGCAATTTGGCTGTCTATATGTCTAAGCTATCTCTATATGTTTTCCGCTTATTTTCTGTTTTTTCGTCTGCCAAAGCTCTCAATTTACTTACTTACTTACTTACCATCACGCCGTTTCTCCGTGGGGGTAGGCAGAGAGGATAGAGCCACACTCTTCTGTCCTGACATACACCTCTCGCCTCATCCACAATCATGCATCTTCGCATGCAAGCTCGCCGTTTGTTGAGGCTTCTAACGGGACCATCTTCCAGTATCTGGGTAATCTGGTCATGCTACGTCTTCCGCTGTCGCCCTCTCTTTCTGGCGCCAGCGCCATCAACACTTGCATTATATATCTTTCTCACTATCCTTTCCTCATTTATTCGCTCAACATGCCCAAACCATCTGAGAGACCCTTTTTTAATTGTATTAATTATGCTAAGATCAGCTTTACGTCCGTTCCTAATATCTGCATTCTTTACTCTATCGTAAATTGATTTGCCACACATACGTCTGAGGGATCTCATCTCCACTGCGTTCAATCTACTTTCGTTCCTCTTCTGCCAGCTCCAGGCTTTGCTTCCATACGTCACTGTTGGTACCAGAATTCCATTATGTACCACTCTCAATATAGGTACTACTTACAAACATACTCCTCTATCTTCCATACTACCTACTTCAATTTTTAAGTAAACTCTGTTACAGGTTACCAAACCAGGAATATATCGCACCTCAAGCGCAAGATTATCACTTCTCCAAAAAAAAAAAAAACATTTTTGAGTTGAAAATATCGTATTTTATTCATCGTTAGTTCTACTACGCACCAAAAGACCATCTTTGTATGACTATCCATTATTGATTTACATTAAAAAATGATACATTTCATTTGTTTTTTAAATCGAGTGCAAGTATATCCCGTTTAAAGAGAATTTTAAATTTATTCTATTATAATAAATATTAAAAAGTGTATTTTTTTAACCACGTTAAATTTTTTTAGTCTTAACATTACCCGGCGTACAATATCACTTCGGTAGGCTCATTAGCTAATTTCCTATACAGAATTTTGATTAATTAATTATGATGGATTCACCAATTGATTAATTGGTGTTGGTATTCAAGTATTGTCATCGAGAAAACGTCTGCGTGCAAAATTTCAGCTCGATTGAACATTGGGAAGCGGGTGAAATATCGATTATAAGATTTCGTCCAGACAGATAGACAAACAGGTGAAGTTAATATAAGCGTGATAAAAAATAATCATATTTGATCATGTTGATATGCAAAAGTGTCACTTTTATCTCAAAATGCATTTTTGGAAAGGTGGTAGTATTGCACTCGAGGTGCGATATATCGATGTAAATTATTGTATTTAACTCTGTACTGAATTATTGTTACGATGTCTTTCAGTTGTAAAAGGTTTTAACAAGGTCTTGCCTTCTTTTAATTTTGGGTCCGAATTACGAAATTTTTAAATATAAACGTGTAAATATACAGGGTTATTTGTAAAACATTAATAACCTCGCAGGACTATACTCCTGCCTTGATTATGAGTCGAAAATGTTCAAGCTATTACGACCATGATATCAACATTTAAGGAGATATGCGACATCAAAGTTTGCATTTTTTTTTCAATATTTCTGACTTATTTTTTGTAAAACGTTGGACTATCATTATAGTAACTAATATCAATTACGAAAAAGACATTATTTACAAAACAAGTTAAATAAAATTATTAAAACCCTTAAAAAATTCCAATTGGAATTCGAAGGTTTTTATTTTTTTATTTGACTTGTATTAAAGGGAATGAATTTTTCATACTCGATATAAGTTACTGTAATGATAGTCCCACGTTTTACAAAAAAATAAGTCAGAAATATTGAAAAAAAATGCAAATGTTGATGTCGCATATCTACTTAACTATTGATATTAGGTCATAATAGCTTTAACATTTTCGACTCATAATCAATGCAGGAGTTTAGTCCTGCGAGGTTATTAATGTTTTACAAATAACCCTGTAGAGTAATATCAACACCCTATTTCTCTAAACCCATAAATGACCCATGGGTCAAAGGTGACCCGCTACCATGATGCAGTGGTCTCATAGCTACAATTTTAATAATTACACGATGATTTTTTTCTATTTGTATTTCCTTTGAGTCATCTCTGACAACTGGTGACCTCATTCCCACAGCCTCACTTTCACAGCTCCCTGTCTTGCGCTGCTCTCACTACTGAAATCGAGGTTTCTTCCACCAGTTGCAGTTTCTGATTCAATGCACCCAAGTGACCTCTTCGCTGTCTATCGCCCGTATCTATAAGGACCTGATTTCTCAAACCTTCTTGTGTATATTCGCATATTCGATCGGCTTTCAGATCTTTTTCAAACATTCTAAAATCTTGAACAATTCAGAAACCCTACATTCTAGAATCTTGTGACAGGATTCCCTCATTAACCATATGCCAGCTCTTCTTCGGATGACGTCTGCCGCGTTTTATCGATTGTGTGTCCGCACACCTTTCCACGAGTACGTGCATCCCGTTGTCAGGGGGTTTCTGAAGGATGGATATTCCTTCTTTTCTTTCCTCTTTCTTCTTTCAGGAATGAGGGAAAGGATAAGCAAACACGGCACGACAGATTAAAAACATGCTCATCCTGGAAGCTCGCCCTAGTCCAGCCTCCGGCTTCTATGCGTATTGGAGAAAGATACTGGGTAAGTGTTCTGGTTGAGGATTTGGGCGATTTAGGATTTAATCAATAGGTATATGAGAGACAAGTTATTCAGAAGGGATAAAAATGCAGCGTAGATTCTAGAGCGGATTACAAAGTTGGATAAATATTTTGTTAATTAATCTAGACACATGACTGTGAATTTAAGAACGGTGCTCTATTATAATTAATTGAAACTTTTATTTTATACGAATTTTTGCGTATAAAATAAAAGTTTCAAAAATTTTTGTGTATCATCTGTCTCCCAATAGTCACGTGCAATGATAAGTATACTTATATGAAATGTGTGGGACTGCACTAACCTCCCCACATACTGGAATAAATACTTAATAATAATAATAATAATTTAGTTAATAAAAATATAATTACCCAATTATATTCCATTATGACAATACATAAGAATAATTAGTTAAGTAATCCAGTTACTAGACATTTATTTTAATATAACATGCGTTTATCAAACACACTACGCGGATGATCAGTCGCCCATTTGCTTTGCCGATTTTACGAGACGGAAAAGACGCGGCGGAAGATGCGCAGTGTGGCGCTGGCCTAAGTTTACGGGAACCCCCGCCGCTCCCCTACTTGAAATCACACACATTAAAGGTACAGATACACATGCTTATTTAGTGGCATGCTAATGAGCATGCCACTATTAAGCATGTCCTAACAACTGTACACACTTTTTCATTACTAGTATGCTTATTAGTGGCATGCTCAGAAATAAGCATGCCCAAAGTTAACAATCAAACACACATGCTCATTACTGCCATGCTCTTGTCATAGAATAGAGACGCTCTTGATCGAAATGGAAGCTTTGCAGACTGAAATAGGAAATTCAAGTGAACCAATAAATCAAAACGGTTCCAGAGTTTCCATCCGCACATTTTTGATTTTAGTTTGTATAATTTTTATTGTGTGATTTGAATCATTCACATCTTTTAATAAAGTTTCATAAGCATTATTTTTTGCTATATTATTTTTATATAGCGGTGACCGAGTATTCCACAGACATTCGTGATTCCTATAATAAGTCACGAAAAGTAAAGTTTTGTCATCTCCCCAACGTGCCATATTTGTTTCATCTGTCGCGGACTGAGAAGATCGCAACAATTGCATCGATAATCGATACTATCCGCAAATGACATTAGCATGCTCATAAGCAAGCCTGTTCACATATGCTCAAAAGATGGGATATCCACCCGCAAATCAAATAAGCATGCTCATAAATCAACCAGCGGTTGATTTTTAAATCTTTAAATCGCACTTCTCGGTTAATGACATTCTCAAGATACGATACTTAACTTAACGTTGGTCAAAGCACTAATAAGCGCCGCTATTTGAATCTGTCGAGGCAGGACATCTCTTGTAAATCGGCCATTATCGTAATTCAACATTACCCACTACACATACCGACCTTAAAAATTTACGCTAATAATGCAATGCAACATATTTAACTGCCATCTTGTGGCAATAATTCAACAACGAATTTGGATTTGTTGAAATGAGTTTCAAGAATATTGTCTTCAATTCGGTTTGTCATTTCACCGGCAGTTGTCATCCCGGTCGGTCGAGTTTCTTCGCCAAAAAAAATTTCGTGATACGTATCAAGAACGTTACGTATCGAGAAATGAATTCGGTATTCAGTGTTTGTCAAAGAAAGTATTATCAAAGTGTACAACATGCAAATATTGCGAAGCCGAAAGACTTGGTATGGTTTATTTTTAAGTATCTGATATAAGAATTAGCAATTCCTCGTGTTATAAACATTGTAAATAATTTTAGATTTATTGTCTTTCAGAATAATACAAGAGATTGATTGGTGATGATGATGACGATCAGCGAGCGGTTCAAAATAGTGCAGATGCGGAGTCAACAGATACGGTCAGTCATTTTGGAATAATCCAAGACTATGGTCCCGTTGTTCATGCAATGAAAATAAGTATTTCACTATATAATTTAATGTCCTGTTAATTTAATCTAACTAAAATAATCGTAATCTAAATTAAACAAACCAAACCTAATAACCAACCAAACCAAACCTAATAACCTAACCTAACCTTATATATTGCCTATGAAATGTCAAAATATGCAGTCCATTTTTCGAAACTTTAAAGTGTAATATCTTATTTAATACTTACTTTTTAAATGTAAATTATCTTTCATTTTGTTATTAGCACATTCAATAATATAGTGAAATAATCATTTTCGTTATATATGCCATGGGACCATTATCTTGGATTTAGCCGTCATTTTTTTAATCACTTATTTATTAAGGCGCATTGTATATTTCATCTTATTATCAAAATAAAAAGATTTAATAATTTTAATAGTGTTTTGCAGACACTTATGAAAAATCGTCGTAATAATAAGTTATTATTTTTATTGAAATAAATGTAGGTAAATATATTTTTTTGATATTATTTTAGTTATACTACATTAAACTGTCCAGTTTTCTACGTATGTTATAAAAGTTTAATTTTTATTAAAAAAAAGGAAATGCAGAGGAAAATTAAACTATTTTTTAACATTATCCATGTAGAATAAAAAATGGATAGTTTAAGGTGGTATGAAGAAACTCTATTTTTTGCCGATTCGGCAGTACCTAGTAGGGACGTCGAAATAATATTAAATATAAATATAGCGTTAAATTACTAGTTACTAGCGTTAAACGAATGAATTTCTTGCCACAATATTAATTGTAAATTTAGGATATTAGGATAGGTATTTCGATCAATTTATAATTTTGATATCGGAAGATGAGTGTTAAAATGTTGTTCCTACATTTTTAGTAGGTATTGCCAAAAAAAGTTTATTGCGATGTTTTTGTGATTGTTGCAATCATTCCTTTTTACAATATATCGACGGCTCCTACGTATAATATCGTAACCCACAAATCGACGATTTTTAGTTTTTTGTGTATTTCATATGTCTTTATTTCCAAGAAAGAAAAAAAAATATTTTGCAATAAATAACGTTTTTTTCGGACGTATTTTATCTCGTACGTATCTCAAACAATCACATATTTTTTACGAAGTATACTATCGTATGTAACACTTACGATAATTTGCGTTGGAAAATAACATAAGATAATTTTATCGTATGTAACACTTACGATAACATACGTTGGAAAATAACATAAGATAATTATCGTATGTAACACTTACGTTATTTTACGTCGCGTCTTTTCCGAAGTAAAATATCGTGTGTGCATTTCTACAAAAACCTTTAATAATTTCGACTTTTTGTGATTATTTATGAAACTACAGTATAAAGTTAAATATTGAAACGAAATTTCAAAAAAATCGGGCAATATTTAGATTTATACCGGACGAAAATATGTTCAAATCGTTCTCCTGTAAAATTGAATTTTGTGGGTTACGATATTATACGTAGGAGCCGTCGGTATCTCTAAAGAATTTTTACCTTACTTCTTAATATTTATTAGCATTTGAGTAGTTACGCATAGGAAAAGAAAATGTATTAGAAGTTAGGATGTCTTTGCAAAAATATATTTTAGGTAGGTACATGAAATGTGACAACAATTTAAATTTCATTGATTCTGATGTTCTACCTTCTGAGCTTTGGTAATTTTGTTAATAATAATAATTTTAATATGCGATAGTATAATAAATAATTGATCAATTTTACAACTTTATCAATCATCTTTTTCAATACTTTATGTGGCTATCTATTATTTCATTTTAATTTTTTAATCAAATTTAATCAGCCCCGATGAACTGAATTTAAGAATTTTCCATCAATTCTGGTATCAAATTGTGACACGAAACGTCGCCTACAACAAAAAAATACCCACGCCAGAACAAGATAAAATAGAGATAAAACCTACAAGTGCATCTAAATCATTACATTTAGTTTTGATTTTACCTTCATAATTTTTAAATATTTTGAAAATATATTTATAGTAATTTTGCCAAAAATGATATTGTAGATTCACCAGTCGTGTCAACTCGTTAAGAGAAAATTTGAATTGTAATTTTATTACGGTTAATTTCAGGATAATGAAGTATCATCACATAAATATCGTTCTGTGCACCCACTGTTGAGTTCTGGAGAACAGGAAGCGAAGGAAAAGGCTGATAGCAGTAAAGAAATAAAATGGATCGAACCAGCCATCATCAGCGCATCGTCACAGTTATTTCAACATTAAATTGGCTGTGGAGACCACTGAATCTGAGACAGGTATAAGGGGAAACAAATAGAAGGACGCAGAAGAATAACCAGTCACGTAATTTTTGACAATTGTTAGAAGTAGATTGGTGAACCCCATTCAGGTAACAACAATGTTTGGATTGTATCTACCTACTCTACCTTCGGACCTTTATACTCATGGACTTGGCAAATGCCAAACCGTATCAGTGTTTGATTATCATTATCAGTTGATTGTTCCATCTGACTTCAACAAGAAATGCAGAGTTGAAGTGGATGTGAAGAAGTCAAATCGTGTACATTATTCATGTTATAATAAAGTTCATTCATCAACTAATGGATCATTTGACCTCTGCTTGAAATGATGCTATCTTGCTAATAACTACTTATACTTACTTATTATTATAATAATATTTATTCTGATATTAAGTATAAAGGTACAAAGTAATTTTAGAAATGAGACATTCAGACAAATAGAAAATGTTTTTTGAATTACACGATTGAAGAATTTGTGGTGTGAAAAATTTGAAAACACAATCTAATATTATTAAAGAAAAAAATTGCATACACTTGCATAGCGTTGCATTCATAAACTAAAGAAAACTTGCTTATGAGTAATAACTCATAACACAACTTAATACCCATATTATATACTTATATTAATATATATTCTTTTTGGAAACTTTCGATTTAGAGCAAGTCAGAATCGTGTCCAAAATATTTTTTCCAAATAATTATTTTGTTAAATGTTTATTTTTTATTAACATTCTAATTCAAAAACAATTAACGATTGACAACTTCGCAATGATTATATTATGATAATATAATATTACAACATTGGTATGAAAGTTAATATATTTTGATGGTTAGCCACATTAAAAATTACAACTTACATCTATACAAGCGTATCCGAATAGGTCATCTCTCTTTATCCACTGCGAGTGAATATCTACTGGTTGGCCTTTTTTCACCGTGGGTGAATATCTACTGGTTAGCCAATTCTATCTCTTTTTGTCCACCGCGGATGAATAATCTACTCATTAGTCATTTCCATCCCTCAATGTCCACCATGGATGAATATCTATTGGTTAGCAAATTTCACCCGTCTTTGTCAACCGTTGGTGAATAAAAAACATGGTTAAATAATTTCTCTTTGTCCACTGTGGGTGAATATCTACTGATGAACCAATTCCATCCCTATTTGTCCACCATGGGTGATATCTACTGGTTAACCCTTTCCATCTCTCTTTGTCCACACTGGGTGTTAGTTAATAAACATTATTGGCTTAGGCATAACCAAAGTCACCGACAGCTGCCGGTTTGCCAGGCGTATTTGTATAGGCCAAACATTTTAAGTACCTATTATATCTGGAATAATTAACTACAAATGGTTTTTGAGGATAAATAATAGTTTTACTTTTTCTAGTTTCTATATCAATATTACATCCAAATAGATTTCTGAAGTGAATAAAAAAACCCGGCTTAGACATAACCAAAGATTCCGCCTGCAGCAACGTAAATACATGCGTATCTGAAAAAGTAATATATTTTTAATTGGTTAACCAATTCCATTGGGATTTCCGAAGTGAATAAAAAGACCCGGCTTAGACATAACCAAAGATTCCGCCTGCAGCAACGTAAATACATGCGTATATGAAAAAGTAATATATTTTTAATTGGTTAACCAATTCCTTTTTGGATTTCCGAAGTAAATAAAAAGACCCGGCTTAGACATAACCAAAGATTCCGCCTGCAGCAACGTAAATACATGCGTATATGAAAAAGTAATATATTTTTAATTGGTTAACCAATTCCTTTTTGGATTTCCGAAGTAAATAAAAAGACCCGGCTTAGACATAACCAAAGATGCCGCCGGCCGCGACGTCTATTCATGCTTATCTGAAAAAGTAATCTAATTTGATTGGTTAACCAATTTCTTTGTGGATTTCCGAAGTGAATAAAAAGACCCGGCTTAGACATAACCAAAGATTCCGCCTGCAGCAACGTAAATACATGCGTATCTGAAAAAGGAATATATTTTTAATTGATTAACCAATTCCTTTTTGGATTTCCGAAGTAAATAAAAAGACCCGGCTTAGACATAACCAAAGATTCCGCCTGCAGCAACGTAAATACATGCGTATCTGAAAAAGTAATATAATTTTTAATTGGTTAACCAATTCCTTTTTGGATTTCCGAAGTAAATAAAAAGACCCGGCTTAGACATAACCAAAGATGCCGTCGGCCGCGACGTCTATTCATGCTTATCTGAAAAAGTAATCTAATTTTATTGGTTAACCAATTCCTTTGTGGATTTCCGAAGTGAAAAAAGACCCGGCTTAGACATAACCAGAGATGCCGCAGCTGCTACGTTTATACAAGCATATCTGAAAAGTCATCTGTTTATAACTGGTTTGCCAATTCTATCGCTCTTTGTCCACCTTGGTGATTACCTACTGGTGAACCAATTCCATCCCATTTGTCCAGCATAGGTGAATATCTACTGGTTAACCAATGCCAGCCAAGTCATCCATAGATAATTCCATCCCTCTTTGTCCACCGTGAGTGAACCATGGTTGCTGGTCAGTCAATTCCATTTACATGCTGTTAAAAATAAATAGCAAATCGGTTGCTAAAAAAATAGGATAACGCCACTGCATGTGTACTCGGCCTTGACATTCCAGTGTAATAATCTATCAATTTTTATGGAAATTCTCACCTTTATCTTTGATTACCTTTCCAATACTGAATATGCATATTCGATAAGTTCAAAAGAAAATCTCTTGATTTGGATTATGCATACTTAAATTATAATCTTCGACTTGTGTCTTTGTTTCAAGTGTTGTAGTCCGTTACCTTTATCTCTTTCCCTGAGAGAATACTAACCACACATTTGGAAATAAAGAAACTTGATTTTTAGTTCTACGTTTTAATCTTTATGAGACGCGTTTCGCCTTATGAGGGCGTTATCAATCTCACTAACCTTTTGATCTATTTGTCAAAAGACAAAAAAAAAAAACAGTTTTCTACGTTTTTTAAACATTTTTATATTTTATTATAAATGTGTTAGTTAGAGATAGGATATAAGAGTGTTAATTTGCTGGGAATAGCAATCAAAAATATCTTACCGAGAATTGTCATTTTGAATCTTAAATACTTTTACGTAGAGGGTTCGGAAAACATAGAATTCACCATACAATGCTTTTTTTAGTTTCTTATTGTGTCGGATCCTGCATTTTTGATTTTCGTGAAGAATCAATAAACTATTTAACTTAATGTTGGATACTGATGGTGAAGGTTTTTTTTACTTAGTGAAAATAAATTTCGCTGTTTACAGAGCTCGCACGTAGCTCAATATTCTGAACGTATACCTTGGAGGCTTATTCTTATTTACCAATTGTCATAGTAAAAGAGTAATGACACGAAAAATATTCTTAGGATTCGTACTTTGTCCTTTCAATCAAATTGTGTTAGATATGAGTGGATAAGTATTAAACAATACATCAATTTCTCTTTTTCTGCCATATTTAATTTGCTACTACAATAACAGTTACAAAAATAATGTGTATAGTCACTATGTCACATATTCTTTTCGACAAAAACTCACCCTCCAACTTTAAAAATTAAAACCGGATGTCTCTATTACGCAACTGTACCTAGGTTGTCTAAAGTTGCTTAGTTTGCATATTATGTTTTTGTCCGGAAAATTAAAACATCTAAATAATTCTTAGATCTCTTTTGATGGTTACTTTTCTTTCATACTCCAAGTTTGATTTATTTTTGATCCTTCTTTAAATATGTTACATACATAAAAGTCCTCTTAAGCGTCCATGTGTACATTCCATAAATAAAAAAATATATAAATTTATAACAAAATTTTATTTCTTTTGGTGATTACTTTTCTTTCATACTCCAAGTTTGATTTATTTTTGATCCTTATTTAAATATGTTACATAAAAGTCCTCTTAAACGTCCATACGTACATTCCATAAATAAAAAAATATATAAATTTATAACAAAATTTTATTTCTTTTGGTGATTACTTTTCTTTCATACTCCAAGTTTGATTTATTTTTGATCCTTCTTTAAATATGTTACATACATAAAAGTCCTCTTAAACGTCCATACGTACATTCCATAAATAAAAAAATATATAAATTTATAACGAAATTTTATTTCTTTTGGTGATTACTTTTCTTTCATACTCCAAGTTTGATTTATTTTTGACCCTTTAAATATGTGACGTCCTAAATATATCAAACTTTAACTTCTTTAAATATATCAAGTCCTCTTACGTACATTCCGTAAATAAGAATGATAAAAAATTTCATAGTGAAATTTTGAATATTTCTGATATTTTTGTATAGCTCATATTTTATGATGTCAAATTCAGTATGTTGGACATGTAGGTTAGATGCCTCAAAAGAAGGAAAAGATCACAGTGCTTTGGTCTTGACTAAGCTATTTGAAAGTTTCCTATCTTGTTTGAATATTTACAACACAACAACAACATTTGTATTTTGTCCCTTGTGCTTTGTGGTGAATCCTTTTGAATTCCTTGATATGAAAATTTATGAAATCAATTAAATTGAAGAGCAAAAAGCAAACATTAGAAAAATTTACTTTCAGAACACATTCAATGTTGATCCAATTAGGGTAGGCATAGGCGGTGAAACAAATGCATTTATATAAATTGAATCAACAATGCACTAAATTGATAATTATTCTAATGACTTATTCAAAGGTGTCTGATATTTGACAGCTTAAGCAACAATTTTTTTTCTAATTTAACAGAATGTTAGTTAACTTAGTAAAAATCACCACCAGATTTAAGGTCTACCGGTTTCGAGACGTACCCATCTCTTCGTCAGGACCAACACTACACTACTAAATTTACAAAACTATACACCGCAACCATAGTATTGTTGAACTTTCACCAATATTGTTGATCACATGTGTCATGTTGTCATACAGAACATTCGGGAATTTAACGAAAGGGAGTGAGAGGGGGTGGGGTCTAAAGTGGGTGTTACCAAATCTTTTGTGAAAGTTAAATCAAACAAAGGGCTGTATGGAAAATTGATTTGGTTATTAATTAGAGGTGCTTTATTATTCACCACTTCCCTAATGTAAAAAATTTCTAAATTATTTCATTTTAAACCTTTATTATTAGTATTTAATATTTTCACCCCTATTGGGTCAAATTTATGATTATTTTCTATGAAGTGGTTGGAAAATTCGGAAAAATTGTTGTTATTAAGACACCTCACATGTTTAGTATCTCCCGCTGACGCCGGAGCGACACTAGAGTCAACACTGGATCTCACCTCCACTTCCTTACCTCAGCTATTGTGATGACGGAATTTGCATGGCAACAATAACATTAAAAAATCTGCGTTTAAAAATTTCTCGGGTATGTCATACCCGACATCACTCACGCCGGGTTAAAACCGCTTTATTTTAGGCATCACCAATTAGTTTTGGAAGCACCATTCCTACTTCTTGAAGAAGAAGCTTTTTGTGGAAATAATGTTGATTTTTTGCATTAACAAAATTCGAATTATTTAAAATATGAATGAAATAATTTTAAAAGTATTTTCCATTCGACCAAATTACCAATTTGAATTTTTTTTTCCTGCCATACTTAATTTACTAACACAAATCCTAACAGTTTAGTGGGTTGAGACCTTTGCTGAACATCTGGAATATTTGGACAAGCAGAATTATTTCCACCATTCTGTCTTAGTGTCCCTTTTCTCGAAATATTTTCTCGCATTTACGTTGTGATAAATGCATTGCGAGTCCATTCAAGACACTGTATGTATACAACAGATTCGGCAGATGCCAACCCTTAAAATACTTCTGGGTACAAAAGACCAGTTGTACACTTCAATTCCCATGGCTTCGATGAAGCCTTTACTTACTTAATGTAAATACATGATACACGTAATCAGGTTGGAGTACCACCGTATGTATACAACAGATTCGGCAGATGCCAACTCTTAAAATACTTCTGGGTACAAAAAATCAGTTATACACTTCACTTCCCATGGCTTCGATGGAGCCTTTACTTACTTACTTACTGTAAATACATGATACACAATCAGGTTGGAGTACCACCATATATATACAACAGATTCGGCAGATGCCAACTCTTAAAATACTTCTGGGTACAAAAGATCAGTTGTACATTTCAATTCCCATGGCTTCGATGAAGCCTTTACTTACTTAATTTAAATACATGATACACGTAATCAGGTTGGAGTACCACTGTATGTATACAACAGATTCGGCAGATGCCATCTCTTAAAATACTTTTGTGTAACAAAAGACCAGCTGCACACTTCAATTCTCATGGCTTCAATGAAGTCTTTACTTAAAGTAAATATATGATAAACATAATCAGGTTGGAATCCATTTAAGACAGATTCGTCAGTGGTAAACTTTTAAAACACATTGAGTACAAAAGACCAATTGTTCGCTTCAATTCTTGTGGTTTCAATGAAGCCACAAGAATTTAACGTAAATTTCTGGAAAATGCACAGCATTATAATGCGCATCTATTCAGACATTGTTGACTTTTCTTTTGCCATACTAGGTCCTGCAATTCCAAAACTTTTTTTTGAGGAATTTATGTTAATTTTTTTGCATCAACAAGATTCAAATGAATTATTTAAAATATGAATGAAATAATTTTAAAAGTATTTTCCATTCGACCAAATTACCAATTTTAATTTTTTTTTCCTGCCATACTTAATTTACTAACACAAATCCTCACAATTTAGTGGGTCGAGACCTTTGCTGAACATCTGGAATATTTGGACAAGCAGAATTATTTCCACCATTCTGTCTTAGTGTCCCTTTTCTCGGAATATTTTCTCGCATTTACGTTGTGATAAATGTATTGCGAGTCTATACAAGTCACTGTATGTATACAACAGATTCGCCAGATGCCAACTCTTAAAATACTTCTGAGTACAAAGACCAGTCGTACACCTCAATTCCCATGACTTCGATGAAGCCTTTACTTACTTAATGTAAATACATGATGTAATCAGGTTGACGGGGGTCTTCAGTTTCTCACCCAGGATTTTTACCACACCAACCACTAAATAATGAATAAATTGAGACACTAATATTACTACTTTATCAATAATTTTTATTGAATTAAGTATCTTAGGCAACTGATACCTGTAGTGAATAATTGATAACAATTATTTTCGACTAACAACAATAACATTAATAACAACTCCATTTTCTTAAATATTTTATAAATTAGGACGAATTTGATGCCTCCGTTGTTTGCTTACATCCTGGGCTATAAAAATGAAATGATCAAAAGATTTTTAATACTGTACCATGTCACCCACATGACATGGGACAATTGCTGGGACAGAATAGTCTTGAAATTATCCCGATAATATGTATATATCGATGTTTATAGATTCAGTGACATGTTTTCTTGTTTTTAATAATAAATTTCTCGTATGTATAAAAGTATTTGCATCTCTACTAACAAATCTCTATTATAATTCTCTTGATTCATATCCAGATTCTTTTTGGGCAGGTTATTATTTATATTTTTCATTGTTATTTTGCAACTTAGAAGATGCGGTAACTTATCTTACTTAATAGGAAGGTTATAATTCTTTTAACTCTGAAATGTGTAAAATATTATGTAAAGTTAAATAATAAAAAAAAAATTCATGAAACAATTTTAGTGTCACTAATAATGACAATAATTATCTCTCAATATCTTTGGTTCTCTAAAGTCTCCCATGAACATTTTGTCATTGTCTTTTGGTTTGTCTTCTGGGGTATTATGGCGTGTTTTTACAACCTTTCTGAATGACTTTTCGGATCCCCTTGCAGGGTCCATCATCAGGGCTGATTCGATTGAAGGTCGCAAAAACACGGTAAAATACCCCAGAAGACAAACCAGCAGACTCCGAGTGGTTGTGAAAAAATGTTGTCATTGTGTTCGTAGTACGACTATCCCCAGTTTGACTGCTCTTAGGGTTTTGTCTAAAAAGTGACAAATCAAATACCAATTGACTTACAAGTTATTTGAAATGTACATATTACCAAATAAGATACAATACGCAAATGAAAAAGGTATTTTACGAACTTCCGTAGTGTTAGCTATTGTAAGATGGGACCAGTCGACTGTTGCCAGCTTCCCTCTGCCGTTGATAGGGGCAGAGGGAACTTTGGGAAGATCTAGATCACTTCATGGCTAACCTACGAAGTGATCTGTGGGTTAGCCAAGTATGTTTTGTTTTAAATATAATTCTGCTTTGAATATATTAATTATCTTTCTTTAGAACGATACACGAAGTTGTGTTTTGAAAAGTTTCCAAAAAGTTAAAAATTCTATTGACATTGAAACTATCACATTGAAAATTAAATGAAACACTTAGAAAATTACAGTGTGATCAATATTTTTTTATTTTATTAAACTACTTGCTGTGGTTTAAATTTTTTTAATGCCATTTACATTTTTTATAAATATGCAATAAGGCGATTTAAAAAAATAAATCAGTGAGTGTGGCAACATTTTAGAGAATAATTTAACCTGTTTATATATTTAATATTATCAATAGCAACGAACAGTAATGTTATAATTGTAATAATTCCAAGAAATAAAAATTCTGGTCGACTTGATCTAGGTATTTTATATTAAACTGTTTACTCGATCAGTGATACTTTACAAGTATCACTGATCGTGATATGAAACATTTAAATCACCTCATTCACGAGGAGGATTCTAATGAGGGAATGATCTAATAGCGGTTTTGTCTAGCTTTACTTCCAAATGATTTTTAATTATTCTTATGTTAAATTACTTATTTACTTTCAGATATTTCTGAGTTACTGGCATGTTAAATTACATGTTAATTTTTATAGTGTTCAATTGAGTTAGTATTTAATAATTTAATTGGAAGAAATCTGTAGGTATTTGCTGTGAAATATATTATCCTAGTATAATACGAAAATAGAATTCTGTAGTTTATTAGACTGTGGGCTATCTGTGGTATAACTGATAACTGATAGCTGTAAAAAAGTTGTAATTGTCTATTATACTGGCCCTACAAGTTGTGCACAACTCTTGTAATGACAGGTGTCAAAATGTAAAAGTTGAAAGTGTTTTGTTTTCAAATTTCTGTCTTGAAAAGAGTCAAAACATGCATCATCAAATTTTATATTAATTTACACTAAATTAAACTTTGTAGTGCACATACCTACCTACATTGAGTTATTTTGTCACTGCTATATTTGAGAGGGGCAGTCTATCTCATCATGGGGTATGATTAAAAACCAACCTAAATACAGGATGTTGTCAACCTATTCGGGTAAGGGAGCGGGTTAGACAGATTCTGGTCAAGCCCAATATCAGGGATGTATTATGGATGATGTGATGTTATTCATAAGAGTTTTTTCTGAATTTGAATCCTTCAGGATTTTAACAGTTTCCAAATGGTTCATTATGAAATGAATCATAATTATTAGTAAATTAAAATAGTCATAATAATCTTAAAATTTAATAGAATGGCTAGATTATTTTTACAACAGTTATTATTAAACACAACGGTTATTTGCTAACTGAACTGCTTTATTAGCCTTATTGTCTCATTCAAATGTAATGTTTTCAATATGGAGTTACGCATGTTAACAGTGTCGCCAAAATTAAAAATTTATTCATATATCAAAGGTGTTCAAATAAGTAATGTTGTGATGACAAAAAGTACCTCGATACATTTTTCTAACAATTTCTCACAATTTAATTAAAATTTACTGTTTTTTGTTGATAGATTGTGATACGATAAAATTGTGATTATTGCTATGTTCTTATAGAATTTGTACCTACCCTTATCTTTGATATATTTGTTACTTAATAAATTTTACAAAAAAATTAAATCAACATGACTTGTTTTATTGACGTAGGTATCCCAATTCAACAATGATTTTTATATCAAAACTTAATGGCACATGTACTTTGATCTCACATGTCAGAGATTTGTTGGCAAGTACCTATAACTACGTACTAACTACATACATTCTACTCTACATGAAAAATAAAACGAGCGATGAATCATAATATGACCTCTTCGGACTCATAATCATAATCATATTGGTCCCTTAATTCATCTTTAAAGACAAATTTTTCACAATTAAAATAGTTAAAATTTGGGATTCAACGTGCCACTGAATAAATCCATCCGAATCCATAAAATCAAGTAAGGTACCCAGTTTTTAAAATAGAGTGGTCACCGTTTTTGAAAATCTGGTTTTGAGAAACGTGTTTGAAGTTCTACACTTTAATAATGAATACAAATACACACAACTTATTAAACTACATAAATAAAGTCTTCTATTTTTGGGTCATATATTAAACCTTCTAACGATGTGCAAGCTTCCAAAATGTCGATCTGTTGTTGTCTATGCAGTCTGTCTTCTCAGGTGTGTTCATTAGCACGTAAATCTGCATGCTTTAATGATGTTATCAGATTGAAGCAGTTCACTTGAACCCTTTTTGACTGTTTTGTCCCATTATAATTTTTTTTAATTATTTACTGTCAAAAATCTTGAAGCTCATGCTGTGTGAAAGGTAAGTGTGGTTTTTTTAATGCAGTAATTAAATTGTCTTTAATGGAATTATCGTTTTAAAAAAAATGTTTTAATAGATGAAGAGCTTGCAGCAGCTTTTAAAACTAGTCTTGTGTCTTGTGCATTTTACATAATCTGTAATGTCTGCTCGCCTACCATGTGTAATATGAAATTCTGAGAAACATTGCGGGCCTTTCTGCTGTTTTCACCTCGATGCTTTTTTATAAATGAGTAGTATTTTCGCAGTTCACTCGTAAATTAGCAATTTCTTTTCAGCATTGAGGATTGAGTTGAAATCTGAACTAAATTCGGTAGATAAATGATGCCTTCTTACTAAAAAGTAATTACACTGCAAGTGTTTTTATTCTTATGAAGTGATTAGCTTACACATGTACGGTGGTGGTGGGGTTGGCTACCCCGCTCGCAAATCACACATGCAAGGGCTGGGACGAAATAACATACCAGCCAGGACCAATGTCTGAATCCAGGGCAATCTCGGTCGAACCGGGACATATGGCTAAGCTTACTGAGAGACCTGTTTAGTATCTTTTAGGGTGTTTAAATAATTTTCAATTAGTGTTTCAAATTATTGAGGAGGCCAAGACCCACCAAGGGTTGTGGTGCCAAGAATGATGATGATGAGGTTTTGCATCAAATTTCTAAATATGAATGAATTTTTAATAATGTAATTGCAACAAGTACACATTGCTACCGTTTTAATCCAAATTAAAATGAAAACTGCTTTTAAATAGTTAAAGCTAATAAGGCTAATGAGGACTTAACTGGTCTCTCTCGAGTTCATATTCAACTTTCTAATCCATCATCAGGGAAGAGTTTGATAAATGTGTGTCATAATTCATTAACAATATTTATATACGTATGTGTGAGGAGCTCAAATAGGCCAACTGTTTCTAATACTTGCAAACCTATCTACCGTAAGAAGGGTACTTAAAATGGTGTTGACGCGATGTGTCAAGAGATGATTGATCTCTCCACATGATGCCTGACAGTTGGAAACACATAACTGTGTATTGCAGCTCTGTTTATCATATTTATATAAAACATACATTAATTTACTTCTGTATTACAAATTAGAGAAACATTGAGCATAGAAGGTGAAATTTTCACAAAAATGGCGCTATATAAATAATCCAATATTATTATAGAAGTATGGAATACAGACCTTGGCAAGTGAACTGGGGTTTATAATGGCAAAAGTAATTTCAACAAATTTATTTTTTTCTTTTTTTAAGTGTTAAATGAAACGGATATTTTATACGAACCGAAATCGAAACCGAAATGGAAAAAAAAGGTTTATATAAAATATCTGTTTCATTTAACACTTAAATATGTCCAACAACCATGATGATATTCTTAACTCTTTGTTTCTTTTGTATTACAATAAGTCTGCAGGCAAACATTAAATTTATAAACTTTCAAAGACATGACAATTAGTCAAAACTCAAAATTGTACTGTAATTTCAAATTTGGCATTCAGAAATGTTTGCAGTAATCACGTTCAATCTTTTTTTATTTATTTAATTTATGGTACAAATATAGTTCCTACATATAACATATCAGATTAAACATTTTTTTTAAATACTTAGTACTTAGTCATGTTGACCTCATCAGTGAAGAGAAGCTCTTGAATCTGATGAGGAAGCCACAGTTCTTATTCCTTTATCTACTTTAACAAATGTTTTAACAGAAGTGAAATGAGTTCAATGTAAATAGCAAGTGCATTATTTCTACTATATTGTCCGGAATTATTATTCAAGCTTTCTATTAATGTTCCTGCTGAAGTTCTATGAAGTAACCCTTTTCTTTTTACTCCCCTTGTTTCTACAAACTACAGGTAAAATTCATATTTGTGGCAAACTTGCAACAAATTTAATGCACTCACAAAAAAGTATAATTTAGACTTATTTAAAGTAACCCCACCAGTGTGCGATGCTTGCTTTCTGAGCCATTTTTCTAGCAAAATATATGTTATTGTTTTTCTATTAGTTTGGTCTATATCTTCTTCTTCTTTCTTAGCCTTTTTCCCTCCACTGCTGGATGTAGGCCTCTTCCATTTTCTTCCACTCATCTCTGTTTCTCCCCCTTCGCATCCAGGTTTTTCCTGCTTGCTGGACAATGTCATCAGACCACCTTTTGGTCTATATAGTTTTATCAATATATCATAAAAATGTACACCATAAAAAGTAAAATTTATAACTTTATTAATATTAAAAATGTCTTAATTAGGTTCATCACCTTGATATACCGGAGTCGGGGGGGTAAGGTCTGAGGTTGATAGGGGTGATATTAAATCACGGTGTGGTAAACCGGCCGGGAGATCTCAGATCTACGTATGCCGGCGGTTACGCCCTCCCCTAGGTACAATCAAAACGTCAGGTGACTGACTAGGACACTGATATCTCGAGGCGGGTGAAGGGATATAAAAATAATAAAATGGAAACAATTTTACAAGTCTCTATATTGGGCACTGTAGCAAATTAATTTACATGAAACATTAATCTTAACTTACATACGACGCAGCAAAGTGGTTACTAATTTAAAAATTACATGAACCCTAATTTAGAGGGAGAGGACAAAATTATAAACAAAGAAAGAAAAAAGACAAAACACATAAAAAAATCTGATCTTACTGCTAAAATAGATGGTGACGAGATTAAATTAACACTTCGGTAGAACCAGGTGGGCGGAGAAAAAGTCTTTAGATCGGGGTAACCTGTTTCGGAGAGTTCGGCAGGTGTCTTCTTCGTGCTGCTTCGTGGTGGGCGGCGGCTTCTGGCGTCGGCGTCGTCCTCTGACTGTGCAGGCTACGTCGGCGGCTTCTGACGTCGGCGTCGTGGCGGTCGTCGGCAGAGCGTCGGTCCTCCGTCGCGGTGGTACACTGCGGCGTCGCGGCGGCACTGATACTTAGGCGTTTGCGGCGGTGCGTCACAGCACTCGGTAGCGAATGGCGGTTGTTGCCGTTCGCACTTTCGCTCCTCCAGGAGTTGCTAGAGTGATCGGCGATGCTGTTTTTACGGGCACCGCTAGAATCTCTAGCTTCTCCACACTCAACTCAACTCAACTCAACTGCCGTCTTGGCGGCTGGCTTCGCCTTATATTCTCTCGCCGGCGACCCAGGGTGTGGTCGCGGGGACTCGAGGGGAAGCCTCCAGTTGGTCTTTCGCCGATTGGCTCCTTTGATGTCCGCCTCCGTCGTTCATTCGTCTCTCTCGATCCCTCCTAGGTCCCGATTGACGCTATTGGTTACTGAACCCAATGTTGCCTCCGTTCCGCCCCCTATTGTTCTCCCAGTTTGCGGCTAATCTCGATGCTTTTCTGGTATGTAGGCCTAAACACTTTGTTATCTCACGAACGCTTTGTTCACTGTTCATATCCCTATCCCGTCACCAAAACACATTGCAAAATGAATTAAACTTAAGGAAAATATTACAGTACAAATTGGCAAAGGCGGAAAATTGAAAACACAAATTCGCATCAACACTTATTACCTAAAAAATAAAACTGCTTACATATACATACTTAATTAAATCGACACGCCAGATAGACATATTTTTATCGACCAGTTATTTCTACCATTATTGACTAATTACATGGGATTGAACGTAGGGTTTCATTAGATCATAGTAAAATTCCTTAAGTATGCATTACAACATTAATCTTATTATTAAGTCGTCGGTTTGATTCTTACAGTAGGCCTCTCAATATTTAACATTATTTATTCATTACATCGTTATAGGTCAATCCTTATCATTAACATTGATTTAACGTTATTTATACATTACATCATTACAGGTCAATCCTTATCATTTACATTTAAAATTTACCACTCCGCATATTCTCTTCCTTTCTTTTTCTTTTTTAATTTTTTTTCTTTAACAATGACAACATGTACTTGATACTTAGTTTTATTTTTAATTTTAGCTTAAATAAAACAAGCTATCGTACTTCTTAGTTGGACCAAACATACTTGTCAATATGTGACATAGAGATACAAAACACAGGGCTAAAATTATACAGACATCGTGGCATTTCTTAGTGAATCAATTAACATAAAAACTTATTTACACGGGATACATGCTTCAAGCGGGTCCCATAATGTTAATGTTCTGTATACATCTTTGTAATTTCTTTTGGGATTACAAAGTACATGAATTTGCATCAACGCCACTTTCCCGAAAGGAATGCTTACATATACAAACATAATCAAATTCGATAAACATTTTTTTTTCAAGAAATTATGTTAAACCTTATTACTAGAAGAAAAATTAAGAAAACTTGGCGTAAATTAATTAAAGTAACATTATTTACACCTAAATAATGAAAATTCTTACTTCAATATGTAAGCTGGATTGAATGCGAAACATTTTTTTCAGGACTTTCATTATACTAATCATTATCTTATCAAATCAGCTTTCTTCCACCCCTGGTATAAGAATATAAGAAAAGAATAAAAATAGAGAACACTAAAAAAAATTATATAAGCCACATTCCACCAGGCAGACAATTGAAAATTTTCCAAACAAGAATTATTTTGAGCTTTATTATTACTAGATTAAAACAACTATTTTAAAAATAGACCGACAAATCATATTGCTTAAACGAGTAATCAAAACAATAATTGCATGTTTACAGATAGGTTATATACCTACAACCTACAAATTTGTATAACAACAGTAAAAAAAAACACAATATTGGGAGCTTGAATAACTAATGACAAATTAACATTATTCCTAAAAATAATTAAAACTCACAAATTAACATTATTCAACTAGGTGTATGTAATATATGAAAACATAAAACATGAAAGCCTCGATCTAAAGTAATATTAATGTTTATTCCAACACGGCATTTACTTATTTGCAATTAATTAAACTATTCTGTTTCAACCCCGTGT
This sequence comes from Agrypnia vestita, assembly GCA_016648135.1. Taxonomy (NCBI): domain Eukaryota; kingdom Metazoa; phylum Arthropoda; class Insecta; order Trichoptera; family Phryganeidae; genus Agrypnia; species Agrypnia vestita. The sequence continues at coordinate 36,489 of JADDOH010014235.1, read as the reverse complement.
GCTAAAATTCATTCTGCAGACAGATTTCAAAAGACTAAAAAGTCGGAATCTTATATCTCTTCAACCGTGTTACATCTTTTCACGAGATAATATTCTATTACGTTATATATTATATATTACATCAATATCAAACATCGTCGGCAATAATACAATCAAGTTTTTTTCCTTTTGTTACGATCAATACATTTTCTATTATTTGCTACAAGTTAGATTAATTCGGGATGATCTCGTTATTATTTCAAATTGCAATGTCCCGTTCATTTCGATACTTAACAATAGAATACAGAATAAATGAGGAAACTACATATAAAACGAGTAACATCCACATGCAGAGGTGGCCTGGGTTATCTAAACAATCATTACCTTACTTAAATTAAACATATCAGTTGCTCATTAATTAGGTACATATTACATTGATATTATGATTCACCACTTTGCCTCAATTTCTAATTCGGCCTCTACCTTCTTAATTGATTGACCCCTGTTATCTTTATTGATAATGACCGCCTGGTCGTGCGTTGCGGGATCCTCGCGCCCTTATAATAATAATATAATTTATACGATCCTACATCTCGCGGATAGTGTCGCCATGTGTCAGCGCTTTCTAAAACATCTCTATTGTCTGTCGAGGACAATAGTAAGTTTACTGCGACGACTTTCGGAATTATTATCTTGTTTTTTCTAAAAAAAATGTCTTTCCCAAAACAATGGCGACTTCTCTAACAAACGCAGCTTTCTAAACCGTTGTCCCATGTGTTCGCATTTGGCCAAGATGTTCTTTCTATTGTTTAATCGGGGTTAGAGATATACGTCCCGCTGCAAGAAAAGGTTTACCGTTTTTACCCTTCCAAGATGTTACTTAAGAACAAAAGGTTGCGAACGTGTTGTCCATCCTAACAAAAGGCCGTGCACTATTAATGTCTTCGGCGATGCCCAACGCCCTCGGCAACCCTAACTTTCTAATTCATTGTTTCATATGTTTTATGGCGGGCTATCCTAAGAGCGATCGTCCGTCGCAATGTTATTTTTTTGAACAATAGGTCACATATTTCGTCCTCGAACAAAAGATCGAACATGCCGGGGCTGTGACCACATGGCGCGTGATCTTCGAAACATGAGCGCTTTGATTTCGGTATTGCCCTAGGACAAAATTAATAACCTGGTTCGCGTCATATTCCGGTACATCAACCTATAAACCATAAAATAAGCTTTATTTGTGTAAAAAAAAAACATATTCTGCATACATGTAAATATTCAGTAGCTAAATGGTCTTCAAGATAACGTGGTTGTTTCCAGATGAGAGAATTTTTTTTTCAGATCTGATTAAAAAAATGATTGCATCCAATCTCTGATCAAAACCTATAAAACTCAATATCTGTCTGTCTGTTCTCTGTACATATCTACACCACTTGTCTGATTTGACTCAAATTTTGTATAATTATTCTTTAGGATCTGACGGGTAACATAGGTGACATTTCCCCGGTCCCCCTCTACCCCTTCCCACCCTCCAGATATATTTTCAATGCAAATCTGTACCGTTCGACCGATCGGATTCAAAATTTGGATAGGTACTTATTCTTTAGGACCGGCGAGTAACATAGGCGACATTTTCCCCTCCTCCTTTATCACTCCCCCTCCCCAGATATATTTTCAATGCATATTTGTGCCGTTCGACCGATAAGATTCAAAGTTTGCATACTTCCGGTGGTTAACAAAGGTGACATTTACCTCCTCCCCCTTTACCCTACCCCTCCCCCTTATTTATTTTCTGTACAAATCTACACCGTTTGGCCGATCTGACCCAAAATTTAGCATACTTATTCTTTAGGTCCCGGGTACATGGGCCGCAATTCCCTCCTGGACATCCCATCTTAGATTAAATGGAAACATTGTTTTTATTGGAGACTTTGCAAAACAATGAAACATTTGTCCCCCCTCCCCCGCCCTACACAAACTTATTTTTAACTAAATCCTTAACCCGATCAACTTCGTATACGAACAGCTGGTTGTTTATAGGGTTTAATTAAATTAACTCAACATAAAAATATATAAAAAAAACTAAATCAATAAAAGCAAGATTTCTTTCACTTTAAAGTAGGAACCATTCAGAACTGTCAAAAACGTAGCGAAAATTTGATATCATAATTGAACACCGTAAATCATAGAACAGGCAGACAACAATCAGCTAGTGATGGTAATTTTCGTTCTGTATTCGAAAAACTTTCAACGTTCCGAGCATTAAATTAACTGTTTATTTGTATTTGAAAAATCTTTAAATGCAGTCGTATGCGGGTCCTAATTCTTAAGAGATTTCAATATTTTATTTCCTTGACAGATTTATTGAACGTAGCAAAACTTCTATTACGATTAGCTTTGGTACAGTAGCCGGCAAACATCTTGAAAATTTTCGGCGTAGTGGGAGAAAGTTTGCGCATGTACCATTCCACCAACGAGATGCAAATTTTGTCTTCTGTACATTCCCTCACTACACCAAAAATTTTCAAGAAGTTTACCGGCAACTGTATGATCAGTCATTCTGTTATCATCAATTTTCTTTTTAATATGGATCCAATGGTAGTGCAAATAAGAGAGAAATGTATTTTTTCTCAGAATTACACAAAACTTCTCGGCGGTTGATCCATCAATTTAATTCCAATTCAAATAGGAAAAACTAATTTGAAGGTCCCTCAGTATTTATTTTTCGTTTTTGTCTTTATAACCATATAAATCTGTATAATATGGACTTGAATTGATGGTTTGCCATTTATAAAATTCACGTGAGATCCTATGAAAGTGTAGGACTCTGTGTGAAATAACAGAAATTCTTAATCAATTAGTTTTGATTTTATATTTCATAAATTAACTTTAAATTTGAGTAGCTGCGTATCAAAACCTACCCAACGACCATTTTAGTTTTTTTTTTAGATTTGAATGCCAATATATTCTATAAGCTCAATCCTACATTTATAATATTAGTTTACTATCATAACAAGTACCAATCTGAAGTAATTGCTATTAAAAAGTCAACTTGAGTTTCAAAACCTGTTTAGAGTTCAAAGTTCAAAGTTGAGTGCAAAAAAAAGAGTTCAAAACAAGTTTCATAATTGACTTAATTCCTCTGACCAATGAGCGTCATTGAAATGGTGGCCATCTTGTTAATTAGACCAATCATTAAGTACTTTTCACTTAATGGCCGCTGTTGTCGCAATCTGTTCAATTGTGTTTGATTGTTGACAGATAAGCGGTTTTAATTTTTAGTTGTTTATTTGTGGGTTTCGCGCTTGATTAAAATGGCAAAAGCAGAAAACATGTAAAAAGCCAGAGGAGTGGAAAAGAAACAAAGAAAAGGTGGGTACTTGTACTGAACGACTATCCAGGGGTGCAATTTTAAATTGTGTTATGAATTATTTTTTGTCATACATATTTTTGTGCTTTGCGGTTTTTTATTTTATTTTATTATTGAGGTGTTAAAATTTTATTTATCAATAAATTGCTTTAAAAATGTTTTCTGATTGGTTTAAAGTAATTCTTCTTGCATCTTGTAATTTTTCTCCAAATCTATTTTTTATCCTAATTTTATTACCATGTATTTATAATACATTTCCTTTTTGTATAATTGTACAGTTGCCGGCAAACTTCTTGAAATTTTTTGGCGTAGTGGGAGAATGCGCAGAAGACAAAATTTGAGTAGGTACATGCGCAAACTTCCCACACTTCGCCGTAAATTTTCAAGATGTTTGCCGGCAATATATATATATATATATATCATCCATGTCATCAAAATATGCATGTTTTCATCGTTTAATAAAAATCAAAAACTTTTAAAAATATTTTCCTCTCTTATTTTAAGCACTTTATTTGACTATACCCCTGATAATGCAACAGATATATTTATCATTGCAATTCATAATCAAAATAAAAATTTATTAAACATAATTTTAAAAGTAAAAATAACTCAAATCTAAATGCTTAATTTACGTCATGTTATTTAGTTGTTTTATTTATTAAAATATATCAAGGAGAGGGAGTGAGATAAGCGGGAAAGATTGTGTCATCCGCCGGGACCTAATAAATGTGTAGGTATGCAAAATTTGGGTCAGATCTGTAGAAGAGTATTGATTTGTATGGAAAACATATCCAAATAAAAAATTCAAAATTATAAAAATATTCTACTCCCTCAAATTAACAATTATATTACACTACACCCCTGACAAAGCAATGAATATATTTACTTCCCTGCCGTTCATAATCAACCTAAATCCGAATGCTGATACTTCAAAATCGACCTTAATCCACAGCTAGGTTTCAAAATGAACTTAAGTCCATTTTAAATGTTAAAATAACTCGCGAAATATACAAATTTCATTTACTTCATGTAATTTGAATGTTTTATTTTTAATTCCTTATTACATTAGTTTTTATTTCATCTTATTTAAGTTATAAACAAGATGTAAAACAGTTTTACTTGATTTGCCAAAAAAATAGTTCATGGCATTAGGTAGGTTTTGATACGCAACGCCTCACTTGTGAACGGAACAATTCATTCATTCAGAATTCATTCTAAAATAATAGTTCATTCACGAACGACCCATCTCTACAATCAGCATCGCCCGCCATCTTTCTTTCGCGTAGACATATGGCAAGTTTGCGGCGCCACACGTTTTCTCATCGTAATGGCTAAGAAAAAAGCTGACGACAAGGCAAACCAGCCCGCCGAAAATGAGCCGGCAGAAACTTACGATGAGGAACCAGACTTTAGTGATCCGGAAGGATTTGTCGACGATATTGAAGATGAAGGTACGCCGACACATATACCTTCTGACAGGGAGTGTGCTGATTATTCAGGCCGCCCGCTCATTTGTTAAATTACGCTTATTTTACTATTGCATTTTCTGTCGGTCTTTGCGTGTTGTACGTTTGAAATGTGACTGGCACGTGTTATCGCGTTTATTTTCATATTTATTACAATTGATGTGTCACATATAACCTATAAATCTGTGTTGTAGAACTTCTTGAAGATTTGATCGAACTGAGGCCAAAGGAGACGGATGGCGTCGAAAGTGTCATCGTCGTCGACGGTCTGCCGCAAGTGGGCCCCGACCGCCTTCCCAAGTTGCAGACGGTCATCAACAAACTGTTTGGAAAGTTCGGCACCGTAGTAAATACATATTACCCGACTAAACCCAATTCTGAAGACACCGTAGGGTACATCTTTCTGGAATACTCCAATCCGGTGAACGCGCTGGAGGCGGTGAAGGTCACAAACAACGCGAAACTCGATAAGAACCACACGCTTTTAGTTAATTTATTCACAGATTTTAAGAAGTGAGTAGTACTTTCTCTATTTCTTATTCATGGGCATTTAAATTACTTTAAAATATATTTATTTCTTGGAGCTTTTTATTTTAAAAGTGATTGTATTCAATCAACAACATTGTTATTTTAGTTCAATGTTTTCAATATAATCAAGCTATGTAGAGAGTTTTAATAATAATTATATTGAAACGAAGTGATTTCATGACATGTTCGAAAATGTCAACATAAGCGTTTTGGAAAGAAAACAATTTGTGATTATTAATTTTTGATTGTACGATTTATATTTTTTGGAATGTTTTAACAAACTACTTCACAGCACTTTATATGTTACTTTTTTATTGAGTCTTCATTCGACTTTTGTATTGATTTTTTAAAAATTTATTTGACAGTTACAGGAAGAAATGTACATTGAAATTAAAATAGAAAATTATAACCAGTTAAGTTTCAATAACTTGTTAAAAAAATATTTATGGCTAAAAAAAGAAGAAAAATGTACATTTAACTATTTTATCCATAGTAAAATAGTTGCACATATCATTTAAAAGATGCGTTTTGCTCTCAAGTTGGTAATGCTGATTTTAAATATTGGATATTTTTGATATTTATCGTTGTGTCAACATTGTGGTTGTGCGTACATCCTGATGAAGACGCAGTGGTGTCAAAACCGGTTGATGTTATAAATAATCAATGAGGTTCATACAAATATTGTTTAGTTTGCAAAAAAATAAAAATTAGTGTTTTGTGTGAGGGTAAGTTAATGAGGAAATAAGCGATTAACGTTTGGTTTTATGATATTTGGATGAGGTTAGGTTAATTTAGTGATGTACGCAAGGTTTTCATCAAATGGAAAACAAAGTTTATTAATTAATTATTATTAAAAATTACACCTTTATTATTTAAACTTCATCCATAATCCAGATAAATAATAGAGCCCATTCTCATTTTAGCTATGCATCAATACCTAAAGAATGGGAGCCTCCCGCCCCGCAGCCATTCAATGTACAGTCTGACCTCCAGTTTTACCTGATGGAACCCGATGCGTACGATCAATTTTGCATCGGAATTGGCACGGGAGTGTCTCTTCAAATCTGGCAGAATTGTCATCCGGAACCCGTCGTCCTTCAAGATAGACCGGTAAGTGTTAATTTAATATCTAATATATACCATTTGTCAGTTAGAGTGCAAAAATTATATTTTTTTCTCCTTAATATTCATAGTAAAATAGACCATTCTTGCCAAATTAGCTATAAAGAAAACATTGTACTGTATACATTATTTTACTTTACATTATACTTACTGTGAACGTCTTTTAAAATAACATTTCACCGCCTACTTTTGAAAACATGGCCCAATGCAGTTCTACACAACTCTAAAAACTATAATTTTGTCATACTTTTAGCAATTTAAAATTTAATGCGGGAACAATGTCCACAAAATTCCTTGTCCAGTTCATCTGATAGCTGATTTTGCACAATTAATATTAAAATGTTTTGCCACCTGTCACTGCACAGTTAATATTCAAATCTTTTGCCACCCTTTATTCTAGGAATGGTCGGAAACATTTGCAATGTGGTCTCCCCTGGGCACATACCTCGCTACCTTCCATTGGCGTGGAGTGGCTCTGTGGGCCGGCCCCAAGTTCTCTCAGTTCCAGAAGTTCTCCCATCCGTACGCCCGCTTCATCAGCTTCTCTCCGTGTGAGAACTACCTGGTTACCTTCTGCGCCAGCAACGATAGGCCCGAAGATAAGAAACTTATCATCTGGGATATTAGGTAAACTGTTTGATTATATTCATTTGACAATGTTTTACAATAGTTGGCAAACATCTTGAAATTTTTCGACGTAGTGGGGGGAAGTTTGCGCGTGTACCATTCCACCAACGAGACCGAAATTTTGTCTTCTGCGCATTCCCCCACTACGCCAAATTTTTTCAAGAAGTTTGCTGGCAACTGTACTAATCAATGTTAGTTATAATTAAATTAGCAATTTTAAAAATATAACATTATTGACTTTAATTACAGAACTGGTCAAGAGAAGCGTAGTTTCCCTCCTCCCGATGACTATACAGTTTGGCCGCTGTTCCGCTGGAGTAAGGATGATAAGTTCTTCGCTTGCATGAGCCAGGATCTGCTTTCTGTCTACTCTACCCCTAGCTTCGGCTTGCTGGACAAGAAATCCATCAAGGTGCAGGGCATCAGGTTTGTATTCACTGTGATATAAAATGCAATAAATTCCTTATGTACCTATATATTTCCTTGCCATTAAATTAATGCATTTTGATTACTGAACTGACCACATTTCTAACAACGCATACTTTTTTCATTACAGAGATTTCAGCTGGTCTCCCATTGACAATATCCTCGCCTACTGGGTGGCCGAAGACAAGGATGTACCCGCTAGGGTGACGCTCCTCGAAATACCTGGCCGTGCGGAAATACGTTCAAAGAATCTGTTTAACGTCGCCGATTGCAAAGTGCACTGGCAGAAGAGTGGGGACTACCTGTGTGTGAAGGTCGACAGGTACTCCAAGATACGCAAAGACAAGTCAGAGGTCAAATATTCCGGCATGTATTACAATTTTGAAATCTTTCACATGCGGGAGAAGGCGATCCCTGTGGATTCGGTGGAAATTAAAGAGCCGATTCACGCCTTTGCGTGGGAGCCTATCGGTTCCAAGTTTGCCATCATCCATGGAGACATGTCCAATGTCTGCATCAGTTTCTACGGCGTAAATGCGGGACAAGCGCCGAGTTTGCTGAAGAAGTTTGAGAAGAAGTCGCACAACCATCTCTTCTGGGCTCCTTCAGGGCAGTTCATCGTCTTGGCCAACCTGGGACTCACCGGCGGTGCGCTGGAGTTTTTAGATACCTATGACTTTACAGTCATGAATATCGCAGATCATTACCAGGTTAGTTATTGCAACATTTTAATTTTTCTGTTATATAGATTATTAGCAGGTTAGTGACTGATAGACAGTCTTAGGGCCAGTTGTTTCAAGTTGGATTAAAGTAAGCGTTCGTTTAAAGCATAGATTTTTGCGTTCTCCACCAATTAGACGATCCGTTTTCGTAAATATCAATGCTTTAAATGAACGCTTACTTTAATCCAATTTGAAACAACCGGCCCTTAGTGTGATATTAAAATACAAAGTAAAAACGTCTCTTAATTATGAGATTTGTCGCAAAATTTGCAAACTAAACGAGATATAAAATTACTGCACAAGAGATAGACAAATAGAGTGCATGGGTTCCAAGGTCAATGTTTGGTTAATTTTTCAAACTTTAAATTGAAAAACTACGCACTTGCATACTGCGTTTTTGAAGTAATCATAATATAGATGATCCGTCGCCGTGGACGAGCTTTTGAGATTGACACATTTCCAACTGTTTTTTTAACCTAAAAATTTAATGTTTAAAATATAATTACCCTCAGAAATATAAAATTGACGTAAGAAAATATACCTTTCGATGTATATCTTGCCTTAAAGTGATTCAAATTTTAAATAATGTATATATACATATATAATATTTCTACACATAAAATAATATCTTAAGTATAATAAAAGATAATCTTTACACAACAGACCTAGATCTGCTAGAGCTTGACCGATGTAAATTGGCGTGTGGCTTTGGAACTAAAACCCGCCCCGTCCGCACCCGGCGGTAACCCCTCGCCCTGTCATTCAGTTCAATCTCGTATTTGCGCATGAGCTGATCTTGATTTCCAATATACACTGAATTATCTCCAAAACAGTCTAGCAACACCTTGCAGGTGGCGCAAGAACAATTGCCGATGTAGTTTTAATGTTTTGCGAAGCTGAAAAGCAAATAATGGACCAATATTACCTTTTTGTTTGACAGGACTCCAGATAGAGCGGCCGCCATTACTGGTTTGCTTCTTCAGTGTTGTCCGACCAAATTTCTATTATAATATCATAAAATATATTTGTCAATGTACCGGACACTGCATATTATGTATTGTGTAATAAATTTACACCCTGGCAACTTCTGTTTCGTGACAGGGATGCCCTCCCTCACACGCCAATTTATACTGGTGGCACTCTACTCTGTACATTATATTTTTTTGTGTCGAGCCTGCTTATGAGTGACAAATAATTTATTTCAGATGTCTGGAATAGAATGGGACCCGACTGGTCGGTACGTGGTGACGGGTGTGTCAGCTCTCAAGTGTAAAATGGACTGCGGCTATTATATGTGGTCCTTCCAAGGAAAGATATTAAGAAGGTATGTTTATATGGAATAATCCAAGAATATGGTCCCGTTGTTCATACTTTGAAAATAGGTATTTCACTTTATAATTATATAATCCTGTTAATTTAATCTAACTAAAATAATCGTAATCTAAATTAAACAAACCAAACCTAATAACCTAACCTAACCAAACCTAATAACCTAACCTAACCAAACCAAACCTAATAACCTAACCTACCCTCAGATATTGCCTATGAATTGTCAAAATATGCAGGGCATTTTTCGAAACTTTAAAATGTAATTTCTTATTTAATACTTACTTTTTAAACATAAATTATCTTTCATTTTGTTATTAGCACATTCAATAAAATAGTGAAATAATCTTTTTTTTTTATCATTTAGCCGTTTATATTTTTCTCCATTAACATCCGATGTTGTAAAGTAAGGCAAGTTGTTAAATTCCAATGTGTGTCCAGATTAGAGTTACAACAATGAAATACGAATTAATGCACAATAATTGCTTGTTTTCATTTTAAATCTTTATAATTTAATCTCTCCATTGAGGAGACTCCAGGTGTTTTCAAGTACAGTATAATTCGAAATTTCAGGGGTCTGAAATAAAATTTAAATCTGTGGGTACACTGCAAATTCGAAATTCAAGGCACTGAAAAAAAGAATTATGAATTCAGGAAACTAGTGAAAAAAGTTACTAATCCTGTGAAAAATATTCTCATATTTTTCAAGGATCATTTCAAGCTCATTCAATATGTCTTAATGCAAAATAAAATATTTATGCAATTCTTCTTCCAATTACTCACATTTTAATGGCGATAATTGGGGATGTGTATATAATATACCACATTTTTGATTTTCACTCGAAATTGTCAATTTTTAAAAATGTCAATTTCGACATGCTAGGAATGCTGTTCATTATTGCAAAATTTATTCCGCCTCGTTTATTTTTATTTAAATTTTCATGTATTACGTGTTGAGATAAAGATCTGACCCAATACTGCCATTTTCAGAATAGCACAGATTAACATGCAACAATATAGTAATATGTATATTTTACCACTTTTATCACTAAGTACAGTACACAGTAGTAAATAATATTGAGCTTTGGAAAGAGATAATCATATAGCTTCGGCTTCGTAGAGCGTCATCTCTGTCACTTATACTACACATTGCTAACAAAAGCTCGATGTGTAATATTTACTGCTGCATGACTCGGCATATATTTGGGAAAATATGAATAATATGGTGATAGAAATACTACGAGATTTATCTTTATTTTTGTTTTTTTTCGAAAGATATGCTTAGGATAAGGTCATGCTTCAATGTTCTCCCTGCACTCCCTTGGTAAATATAATAGCATTCCTCTACTGAAGAAGAAATTTGGTAACACTGTACATACTAAGCATTTTAATTTCCCAGAGTCGCAAAGGAGAATTTCACCCAGTTCCTGTGGCGCCCGCGTCCTCCCACGCTTCTGTCAGCCGCCCAGCAGAAGGAAATTCAAAAGAACCTGAAGAAGTATTCGGCGCAGTTCGAGTCCAAGGATCGCCTGCGTCTAACCAAGGCTTCCAAGGAGCTGGTGGCCAAGAGAGCGGAGCTGATGAAGAAGTTCGAGGAGTACCGCGCGTCCAAGGTCAAGGAATGGGAAGAACAGAAGCCCAGGAGATTGGAGTTGAGAAATTGTAAGTTTCTCTCATATTTTTCTGTTTATCTTTTGTATTAGTCGGGAAAAATTGCCGATAGTCAAGGATTTACGTAATAATAATCTTATTATTTTTCAGACGTGGACACAGACGAGCTGGACTCTGACACAAAGAACGTTGAAGAAGAGATGATTGAATTCTTTATCAAGGAGGAAATAACCAACGTCGAGTAGTCGCCACGGCCCTACCACTGTCGCCACCACACTCATCCGCCGTCCCGGTAGTCTGTCTGTGGGGGCCTCAGGCCTGATGCCTGCGTTAATTAATAAATACACATATTTTAAATTCAACATTGGTGTTTCATTTCCTTTTTATAATCTGATATAGGTATATCTTTCTCCATATAATCTAGAGAATTTTTAAGAAATAATGACACTATATGGAGCCTTTCACATTCAGATGGTATGCATTGGTGAGGTGTATGAGTGCCTGTAATTGATTATTAATTTGTTCTGATAAAGTCCTTCATCTCCAATGAATGCCAGTATAGCAATAGTATCTTAACGTATCCTTGACATGGTGCGACGAACTAGAAAATTCGATTCTCCCGTTATTAGTTTATTATAAAACTTAATATTAAAATTGCATATAAATGTGTTGGTGTATTGCCTGCCCAACATAATAACTTGGCATGCGGCAAGATTGGGACTAAAACTCGCCCCGCCCGCACCCGACGGTAACCCCTCGCCCTGTAATTCGGTACAATTTTGTATTTGCTTGGGAGCTGTGACATCTTGATTACCAATATACACTGAATTATTATGTCCAAAACAGTCCGGGGTTGTGCAACAACAATTGCCAATGAAGTATTAAAGTTTTGCGAAGCTGAAAAAGCAAATAATGGACCGATTTTACCGTCTGACAGATAGAGCGGCCGCTACGGAGCGCGCTGTTACCCGATCAAATTTATATTGAAGGCTCTGACACTGGTCACCAGATATATTTTTTCTTACAGAATAAATACTGTATCATAAAGCCTGTAACAGAGCTAGTCCACAATATTTAAAAGGTGTTTTCCTGCCTTGATTATTATTGGGAAAAGTTCAAGCAACATAACCTATTTATCTTATATGAATGTGCAGTAGGGTGTTCCGTCCATGTATAAGAAATAAAAGATTTTGAGCTACACAATCACAAGAGGTATCAACATTTGTGTAATTTTACACACATTGCAAAAACGGTAAAAAAACTAGAATTTTCTGTCATCTTGAGGGCTCTACCGAGCTTTGAAGTTTTGTAAATTTTACGTTTTTATAGAGTTAACCCATTAACGCCCATGATAAAACTACAAGATACTATAAGTTTTGGCTCTTATTTATTAGAAGTTTATAGTTCAAATAAACAGATTACAAAGAAAAAATATATTTTTAAATTTCGTTTTATAGGGGTGTACACAGCTGTGTACAATGGGCGGGTCTATGTATGAAATTCACTGAAGCAAGTGCGTTCCACACATAATATTTTCAAACATATTGCACAGCACCAGCGACCTTTGGTGTAAACAAATGACATCGTAATAGTTTTTCTATGCGCTCCGGGTTATGGTCAAAGTTCTTCTGATCAACTCCATGTACTGTTGATGTCGATGGACGGCTCATTGTTTTGTTTGGTCTCGAGTAAGCCCGTGCAATTGTACATCTGAATGATAACTGATCCTTATAGACAACATCGTCATTCTTACTCAGTAGAACACGTAGCCGCCATGCATTTGAGACAGCCATATCAAATAAGTAACTAAATATGACCCACCACCAATTTTTTCCTTTGATGGAAATGCGATACAGACTGATCCATTTGGTCTACGCCTCCCATACCTCTGTTGTAGTCCACGAATAATCTAGGAATATTGACATCAACCTTCTTTTTTTTAACCTTGCACCATCTTTTTACCTTACCTAAAGGTTCCACGTTGCCGAAATTGGAGCCCATAGTAACGACACTGTTATCTTTCCACCGTACAATAGTGATTTAATTTTTTTTTTATCAAAGCGGTCTGGGTCTTTTTTGCATTGCTTTTACAGGCATATGTGGACATTTCTTGGTTCTATTATCTCTTATTGTACCCGTCGCCCGATAGCCTAATAACTTCATATTATCCATTACATTCATATATTCATTAATAATAACGCAATAGTTGGTAATTACTAAAAAAGTAAATGACATATTCATTGGGCTCGGTCGGCATCTTGGCCAACAGAGACATCACCACTCTCGCACCCAATGAATCAATGTTTGTAGATTTGCCGCAATAAACATCAAAAGTATAAAACATCTTGTGGTTTTTCAAGCACAGCCGTATACATAGTCTGTTGCTGTTTAACCGCGTCAGTTATTTCATGACTAGTGAATATATATATGTCTCCATTTCTGGGATTCAGATTAGCCGAGGATTCGTCATCGCTATCGTTCCAGTCCGATACATCGTGAGCTGGTTGGCGTAATAACTGCACCTGGGACGTCACTTGAAAAAGTTGACGTGACCAAATCATCATCATTTCCTTCATCTTCATCGGTTACGACAGCTGATCTGGGGGCACCAACACTAAATCATACTCCACATCGCCGTTGTCATCTTCCATAATAGCGTTGAGTGCATCGTCGAATCCAGCATAATTATTTGCACCGGAGAAAATCTTCCTTGTTGCCATTTCCAAAAATTTATACCACCTGAAACATAATAGATAATGGTAGTACAGAAGCGCCCATTGTACACGCTTGTGTACAGCGTAACAAAATTACGTGAAACTCGGGATCATTATAAATAATTCTCAAACTGCTTGTACAATACTGTCAAATATTATAATAGCTAACATATGGAAAGAAAATAAACCCATATAATACACTAATTTAATTTAAAAACAATTAATACATCTTACCTTACAACGCTGTTCGAAATCCTTAATATAAAGAAAAAAAATGGCGGCTTTTTGCAACTTACCGCCCAATGTTTATTTATCTCTTAGGAAGCTACTGTCGTCTAGTTTTTAAATATTTAGATAATTCGTAATTATCGTCAATGGCTCATTACGAATGAAGAGTAACATAAGTGTACACACGCGTGTACAGCGGGCGGTAATGGGTTAAACTGTTTGCCTAAAAGAATAAAAAAATCATATTTGAAAGGTATTTATTATTGAAATAAAGCATTGGAAAATAAAATAAACACAATATAGATTATAATCAATGACAAAAACTAAAAATTTTAACTTATTTTTGTGTCCACAATTTGGCATTTGTTCGAGATTGCATCCTGGTTCTAATACAGCCATCTCTAGAAGTAACGTCAGTTACATTTTGTGAGGCGTCTGTTATATTCTCTAGGACCCGAAGTGCAACCATCTAAGGTCAAGAATAAATGACGAAGGGGTAACTCATTGACATGCAGCATACAAACACACCATTGTAACGGTCTCTCCAAATACTCCTCTAAATATAATAATAGTTCCATTACATTCAACGCTAATCACGTCATCTAAATTCCAACCTCGACCCTCTACTAAAGTTGTGATCGAAGTAAGAATTCCCTTTGTAGTGCCACATCTTTCGGTATTGTGTTTCCCAAATAAATTGATCCAGGTTGTGCTAAAATTGAGATGTGGTCTTCTAAAACTTCTTTGCGATGGTCTTTTCGCCCATCAAAGTAATTGATTTTTATAACAATACCTCCAATATCTTTTGATGCTTCCGGGCTTTAGATACATCTCTGTAGATCTTATTTTTATCAATAACCAGAGTTAAATCTTAGGTAAAAACCAAGCCAACGTCAGCCAAAACCGCAAAACCAACAGCAGCAGCAGATCGCGTCGATAAACCGTATTTATCACAGACTTCACAGATTCACGCACTGAATCTTCAACACAATTTGCTGAGACAGAATCGGTTTCTTGAGTAGAACATGACTTTTTTGTTACCCTTATTGTCTCTTCAATTAATCTCTGCTGTCGTTTCAATAATCTAGCCGTTTCTTTCTTATCAAAACTGCGTATAACCATTTTCCTATTATTTATTTGATCCAACAAAAACTTTTCTCATTGATGTGAACTTACTTAGGTTTTAAACACGAACAAGATTCAAACGAAGTGCATTTACAAGCAGAAACGTCAAAAAGCTTCTAAGATGACTCTATAAAACATTTAAGTTTTTTTTTCAAAACTATCATTTCTTTTGCTTTTGGGGTATCTCTTCATATTGAGATACTTTTCGAAATTGGATTTCACTAATTAAATAACTCGTTTCTTAGTAACAATTGGAATCGAAGTTTTGGTCCAAATATTTTTGATCTCTTCGGAAACAATCACAAATATATCTGATTTGGATTATACTTTTCCATTATACTTCAATTTCATGTGGTTCTTGACAAATAAAATAAATTAAATGACGTCCCTTAGTTGGTAGCTGCTGATTGTCAAGTTCCTTGTATGGTCCGAACATAGCATAAGTAGTTTGACTACGCCTCGAACTTCTTATTTAAAAATCATAAAATCCGCTTTTAATACTGTAACAATCGCAATGGTACTTTTATGGCATAAAAGTTATTTTGGCTACGAAGAAAACACTCGAGAGTCAAGTCAAGAAAGTCCTCAAAAAAAGTTCAAACTTGAGAGTATTTGCAGGTTGAAACCTAACAAATTCAATGTCGCTGGTAACGTGTTGTTGCATGCAAATCGAAACGTCATGTATGGTTTACACTTAAATAGAATAAAAAGTTAATATTTTTTTGTATTTAGTTCAGGAGCCAAAATTGAGGATAGCGAAATATCACCATAAAAATGACAATTTTTCAAAACTTTGAAGATCCGTAGAACCCTTAAGATATAGTTTTATTTTATTTTTAAAATTATTTTAGTAATCTACGCTCAATTATGCAAGTTCTGAGAGATCTTGTGTTAAGATACGCCAAAAAAAATTTTATCGGGATAACCTAATGTGCAGTGTATGAAAAGTATAATTGGCCAATACCTAATGTAACCAGGGATGCTCTTGCGGACTCCAGTGAAATCAATAATTGTGGTGTCGTCCAAAGATTGCAACTTTTTAAAATCATTCTTAACAATATCTGCATTCTGGCAGTACGAAACAGTGTATGTTGCGAGTATAATGTATAATTTTGATACAACGAAAATACAACTTTTATTCCACGTTACAAATGCAACAATTATTGACGAGTGTGCATGAAGCGAAGTGACCAGGCAAAATTGGTAAACCGGGATAGAAGAAACTGTATTTCGTCTTCTTTGCTTTTCATATTTAATATCTCGAAAGGTCAAAGGTTTATATTGGAGAAAAAATGAATTTATTAGAAACAGTGTCGTTTAAGGTTGTTGTTATATTGGAGAAAAAATGAATTTATTAGAAACAGTGTCGTTTAAGGTTGTTGTTATATTGGAGAAAAAATGAATTTATTAGAAACAGTGTCGTTTAAGGTTGTTGACCTCACTTAACGTAGGTAAACATCAAACAAATCTGTTATATGTATAAAATTTATAATTATATTTATATTTACATTATAAAAAATGTAGATTCATTCCACATTACTTAAAAAACTATTTACATGTTAATATTGACATTATTTTACAATATGTACATAAATAATGTATTTTTTGTTATTGGTTCCCTTGTACATAATACATGTATGTAATTATATCTCTGTAAATTCTTCAATACACTCTTTAATAATTTATTTTGAAAATAATCAAAGGGTTTTCGAGTGTGTAGAGCTAATAATTTCTAGTAATAAAGTAATTATGTTTACTTTGTTCACTTTTTATATTAGCATGTACACAAACCAGAAGTAATAATCACTGTTCTTTTAAATTCTGAAGATATCAATTTTGTTTCAATTCACAGAAAACCTTGTCTCAGTTACAATGTACACAGGGAACACAAATATTCATAAAAATAACTGTTTAACGTCTCATTGAATTCAAAACTTTTATTCTCTTCTGCACTACGAGGTTTTGAATTTCAGCTTGGAGCTCTAACGCTTCTTGCAGTGGAAGTTGTCTCATCTGCGTGGCGATGCTGAGTGCAAACGTTTCAAATTCGTCTTCCTTGTGAGAGCTGGATGAAATATCTCTCAAGACATCCACATTGTCCAAGTACTGATATTCGTCGGTGGTCTGCAGCCTTCGCTTCTGAGGATTGCTCCCACTTCTTTGGGAAAATGAAGATGAGCCGGTTTGCTGGTTGCTGCTGAGGGATTGACTTTTGTAGTCCTGATCGTCAGAGTTACTTCTTTCGTTTGTGTAAAGAGGGAGTTCGTCTAATATCTGAAAATATATTAATACAAAATATAAATAAGGAAACTAATAATATTGATGCGATACGTATTCCATGTTCGAATTTCTATTTTAAAAAAGAAAGTCAAGGAGAAAGACACGTTCATATAAGACTATTTTTAATTTTGTTATTGTTTTTGGAGAATAACATGAAAGTGAGTAACATATTAGCATAATTTATATGCGCATTGAAATTCGTAATGTATGGACAAAGCAATGAAGGTTCACATTTAATTTTTCTCTAACCAATCCGTGTGACAATAATAGTTCATAATGGAGTTCTAGTGCCAAGTCTTATTTATGTATGGAAGAGAAGCCTGGAACTGGCAAAATAAATAATAATTAATATACCCAGACTGAATGCCGTGGAAATATGGTTAAAAAGCTGTGTTTGATAGTTAGGACTGAACAAATTAGAAGTAAATATAATGCTGGCTGTAACCTGGTAGATTGAACAATGAACCTATTGCTGTGTTGGTTCGGTCACATGGAACATATGAAGCGAGGAGAAGTTGGCAAAGAAGTAAAGTAGGTAGGTGAGAGGTGGTAAAGAAGACAGCAGAAAGAGATGGCACCCGCGAAAGACTTGGCATGATAAGATAAACAGAATATTGGAGGACAGCCCTGTTCAAAGCTTCAATAATAGAAAAGTCTGCATGAGAAGATGAGGGGTCATTATGTATGAAAATATTAATATTTTCTCATTAATGAATTTAATGAAATATAAAATAAACAGCTTCCGAACATGAATCTTCAAAAATAGCGAACCGAAGAGCTAATCATTATATTTTTAAATGTCCAAGCAAAGATGCGCAATCGAATAGGGCGCCGATCGCATGCTGACATACGCGCCATCTATCATGAAAAAAGTAACGACATATTCAGCACTAGAGAAAATGTAATCTGATAATATTTGTAAAAGTAGATATAGCCAATCAATCAAGTCGATATTACGGTATAGATACCTACTTTCCGGAATCAAATAAATAACCAAAAATTAGTCTGTAGCGCAGCGTAGCAAAAACAAGTATGAACATTACTTTCTAAAGAATAAATGCTATTTACCATAACATTTCCTCTTGGCGTTCTAAAATGCATAGTCGCTTGTAAAAATGTCAGCGCCATGAAATGCGGCCACCGGGAAACGTATGTATCGTCCGATCGTTGGCCTTTTGCAATCTTTTTCAGTTCAGAATTGAATTGATTGCGTAGATTGTGTATTTTCCTGGTGATTTCTTCCGGTGTCGTGTCGAACTTGAGAGCTAGTTCTTCCAAAGTGTCGCGCTTTTTTGATCTGCTCTTATATTCCTTGGTTCTGATATCCCAGAGAACAGGTCTGGCTTCGTAAGTTCGTATTAATTCTTCCACCTCACTTTTCAACCACTCTCTTTTCTCCATTTTCAATACATAATGTCGTAAATTCACTTTGAAACTATGCAACAAAACACTGACAGAAATCTCGTGACACGGAGAGAAGAACTCGCTTATTGCATGGATTTATACATTCATAGACAGAAGTGTCAGATTGTCTAAACTCACGGCAGTAAACATCGTCCTAGCTGTAGAATTAAGATTGCTTAGATAGGCCAGGAAAATAAATGCGCTGGGAAATAAGAGCGAATCAGTAGCGTGTTGACACTTAATACAATAAATTGTATAGTGTACCTTTCTGCTAAGCGCCATATTACACAACATTATCGCTAATATCTTGGTCTGACTGCCGTTATTTATTAAAATAGGAATACGTATGGGCAGATTTATTTTACTGTAATTATTATTATGATTTTACGTACATTTTAAAATTATTGTATAATAATGACAGATATTTTATTGGAATTCTTGCCTACTTTTATTCAATCTGAAATTCTTTCAAATATCAACCATAGGTGGCGTTGCTGAATAATACCTAGGAATATATGTTTTGTTTTATTTCGCTGTGTGGTGTCGTACTGTTATACTATATATTAAAATAAAATAAATAACTCTATTTTTATTTTACCTTTTAAGCTCGATTTTTTGGCTTATGTATATGTTCTTCAAAATAATATCCACAGATGGCGTTGCTACGTTTTAAATGAAGAAATAATATGGCTCGACGCACAAAACATTTTTATCTATGAAGAATATTAAGATTTTGTCAACGAACGATTGTCACATTACGTGAATCCCAATTATAATTATTTCGTTGTATGTCTGTCCGTCCGTCCGTTCCCGTTACTTCGCGTAACGTCCGTAACTTCTTTATAGTATTTTTTACGATTTTTTCCCCCTTGATTATTTATTTTGTAATGATTGAACCTCATCAAGAATGACAGGAACCTACCTAATACCATTATTCTGAATCAAGTTTTGAATGTGATATGCTATCAAATGCCTTTCTCAAGTCCACGAAAATTCCCAGACATTTTTCTCCACTATCGAGATTATGAAAAATAATAGATGTAAGTTTGGCCTAAATTATCTCTAAAGCCAAATTGTCACGGATTTTTTGTTTTGGACATAGCTATTAAGTTGTTTTCTAACAACTTTTTCAAAGATCTTTGCTATGTTTGATGTAAGCGATATTGGTGTATAATTTTTTATTTCCTCCTGATCTCCAGATTTGAAAATTGGTATAATTATAGTTTTCTTATAATTAGTTGGAAATATTCCTGTCTGAAGACTGATGTTAAGGCGGTACATTCACTGCGAATGCATATTTCGGTGTTTTTTTTACGAAAATGTGGGTTTTTATTATTCATTTACATCAGAATTTATATGATAGAATGCAATTTTTTTAGGGCGATAACTTAGATAGAACCTTTGTTCTTATAGAAAAGTAATAAACTGAACATTATTTACAATAAATAAGAAAAATATAGGCATTAATCCACAGGCCGCGGCAAAAAAAAGTTTTTAATGTTCCCGGGCGAAGAGTCGTTCGTTGAAAATTTGTATGTAAGCATAATATGTTTTTTTATACGTATAAAGTTTACTTAACACTCCGTTACACGCGCTGCAAATAATTACATATTTACACGCGCGGGGCACCCCTGTGCCCCAAAGTGATTGATGGATTATTTGTTATGTGGGTAGAAATAAATAATAAACATATTTTATACATAATCAGTCTTTATTGACACTTATAATGAAAACAAAAAATATATCTTTTCTCTACAAAAACAAGAACAAAAAATTTTTTCCTTAACTTTAGAAAATTATGAAAAAATTAACACGGAAATTATAAATTTGAGATTTTAGTTTTTATTAGTTGACTTATTGAGATTATTTTGAATTTGGTTATAACACTGAATGGATATACTATATTTATGATCATTACACACAGGCTTGTGACATTTCTGGCATGCGCTTCTAGTCGAGCGATCTTTGGTTCTTCCACAGCCATGGCACCTAGATGTTTAAGTCCTTTTTCGGGATATGTCATCTTCATGAGGTATCAAATCGTTTTGATTTATACCCAAAAAAGCATGCTACGTTCAAAGAAATATAGCATGCAACATAAAGATGTTTCTAGGAATATATGAGTTTAGTACTCATTTGTCGTTCTTATCTGTTCATTTTGGTTTATAAGTACCTAAAACAAACAAAACACATTTTTTATTATAGCATTATAGAGCTAAATATTATACAATTATATGTAATATTAATTATCTTTACTTGAAATTTAAAATAGATAAGAAAATATCAAAAATGACTTACCTTCTTCAAAAATGAAATAGTTACGGTATCTCACGCGCGGGGCACAGGCGTGCCCCACCGACAATAAAAAGTTTCCAAAGAACACATCCGTTCACCAGCGTTGCCATCGTATCACTGGTGAGTACTCAAGGACACTGACAATAGCTATTAGAAGCGGCAAGATTGTACATACATTGTTTATGAAATAATAGGCAAAAATATTTCACTGGGGCACGCCTGTGCCCCGCGCGTGTAACGGAGTGTTAATAATCTAGAAACCGTACGTAGAATATTAAGAAATATTCAATATTAATAAAGTTATAATATTTCAAACATGCTAGAAATTTTTACGATTTTGATGATTTTCACATGTTGTTTATTCGTATAAAAAGATGATTTTAAACGATATATTGTACCTATATTCGCACTTTGAGTCTTCATTCACTATTAAAAAGCTACATTTTTTTATTAAAAAACACGTTAATTATTATTTTAAAATAAAAATTCTAAAGTGTGAAATGTGTCAAGAAATGGCGCAGTTTTGAATCAGATGCTGCGTGCCGTGCGAAAGAGGCGGACGTTCCTCTGTGGCGCATACACTTTTTCATAAAAAATCACTTTAATACGTGTTTTTATGCTAAATTTGACATTATTTCAAAATACCATGTTATATATTCGAAAGCAATCTATTCGTCGCAGATAATAAGTTTTTTTTTAACTAGTGTAATATTATTTTGCTTTTCTACTGATAAACTCACATTGAACGTACGTCAGATTGTCTGTCACATGCGTGCTTTGGTGACCTTGTAGGCGGCGGTATATTCGCGAAGATGTCATTGTAATTTATAAAGTCAAGTAAGATATTAATTTACGACATAATTTTTAAAATATAGATAAATGGTTGTTGATTTTCTTTTTAATTCAATACATGATGTTGGAGTAGTTTTTTGTTTATTTTAGATAAAAAAATATTTGAATTCAATTAAATTCACAGGTGTTTTGACATTTCAGTCGGAAGTCAAAATAATATCTAAATCTGCTTATGCGACATACGTTTTAAATTAAAAAACAGTAATATAAGAAAAATTGTTGTTTATTATTTTTTTACAACACACAAATTATTGGAGAAATATAAATACGCTTTTTAAAATTCTAGACTTAAAACATTTAAAATTCTAATAATAGTACGCGAGCATGACTTGTGTTCTCATATATTTTAAACGTCGGTACTCCGTATGGTTGTCTCGTTTCCTCGCAACCTTTCTGTTTTTTTTTATTATTATTTTTATTATTTATTAGAGACACTAACAGGATAATAGATACATGACACTCTGATAATAAACATTATAGTGAAAATTATGCCCATTATCCCAATTACAAGTGTCTTCGGCACGCTCTAGTAACATGTATTTTTGCAATTAATTATATTTTACATGTACATTTATGTGTATTGTATATTTTGTGTTTGAATGTAGTGCGATTAGTATTTAATGAATGATTGATTTAATGGATCTATAGGTTCATGTCATCGTTTAGAAAATGAATGTTGTGTATGAGTGAGTTTTTGAACGAAGATAAGGTGTCTGCAAGAATATCAGCATCAATGTTAGGGTCAGCACAATACAAATTATATGTGCGACATGTAAATAATACGCTCGTGCAAGGTTTATATGATATGACGTTTGTTCATGTCTCGATCTCGTATTGAAGTAGCATGATCTATCGACGCATATCGCCACTTTTGACAGCTTGAAAATTGTATGATCCGCCTTAATTATATGGGCAATTGGTCTGCTGAGTAGTTTGCTCATGGATTTAATGATCTTCACGGTGACATTGTCGTATCCAGGACTTGCAGTTGTTCTTATCTCCTTTATGACTTCTTCAACTTCAATAGCAGTTACTCATCCGTATTCTGAAAAAAACAATGTCTGGATCTCTAAGATCTTTATCCCAACACTTAATAGACGATAATAAAAATAAAAAATGTCCCGAGCGGATTTTGGAATTCTATGGCTCAAATACACTGTATTAAAAGATGATATAAGAAAGATTGTTTCTTACAAACGTATTAATTTCTTCATCCACAGCGTTCAGATGAAATATCATGGCTAAACTTGTCATGACCGCGTTCGGCGTTACCGCGTATTCAAATCTTTCGATCTTGACAAACCTTTCAAACTTAAAGCCATGTATTCACTAGGGGACAAATTGTCCCTCAACAAAACAAATATTATATGTGGAAAACAATAATTATTTGCAAAATGGATCTTGTTTTTAATAATATTCAATTTACTCCAGTAAAACCTCGTTAATTTGAAATTGCGACCAAAAAAAACATTTTGAATTGCGCGGAACCCCGTTTTCGCCAAATGAGATACCGCAACTGTCATCATAATCTCATCGGGTGACATTTCCGCGACAAGATATGCGAGTCCCGGTGTGTACACGTCAAATGACCGCGTCATTGTCCCCGAAACATGAGCGTAGATGTTGATGCGACATGCCGCGCGGAATGTTTCGTGATTTGTCCCCTAGTGAATACATGGCTTAAAACTTCAAAACTGGCGGCATTACAATGTAATACAATAAGTGTCAAGATTTAGAAAAAGCAATATTGCTTATTTCAGAATACGGTCGAATATCATTTGGGTCATTATCATACTATCTTTTTGGTTCTTGTTATGAATATTAAAAATAAAATAAATGACAGCATAATAAATAAACATCGAATTTATTTGAGGATTGAGAATAATTATTTATTTATTTAACGCCCTTCTGAACTTTTACAAAATATAAAATGAAAAAATCACATGAGACAGATATGCAGTTAAAAAGATTCAAGTACATATAATAGATTTGTGTAAATTAAAAAGAGAAGTTTAAACAGGAAGAAGAAAAATAATAATTTATTTATCCATTACTGTTTGGTTGAGACGTAAAGAATTGTTTCAATTTAGTCTTATACACAGTTATACTATCAGCAAAAATGTCGATCACCTCCGCATGTTTATTCCCTAATGAGTGTAGTCTTGGAATTACAGAGTTTGCTAATGCATTAGTTCTGATATTTCCTCTATAATAGGATAATGTACTATGTCTTGATGACCTCGACGATGTCTATAAGTCAATCAATGGATTATGAGGCTTTTATGAAAAATATTAAAATACACCCTCACTGTTAATTAATTTTTATATTACATAATGTAATCTACTAACTTACTATTTAATTATGCATATACTTTATTATTTAATTTATATTAATTTTTAAATAATAATTGCGCACTGTTATATGATTTATGCTTATTATTAGTTTATTTTTACTGTTGTTTCACATTATTGCATTATGATTTTAATTGTCCGTATAGATACATATTAGTTATTTTTTTCTAATGTACAGGTACATAGAATGTACTATATACCATTAAATACATTTTAAATATAACGATACTCCTCTCCAACTCACGAGTTTTTATTACTCATGTACAAGAGAAATACATTGTAAAAACTGTCACTAACATTCTTGTAAAAGAAATAATCTATTAAATAAATAAAAAAAAAATAAAAAAATGAATCGGTATGTACCAATGTAACATGAAATTAATTGCTCAAATCCACAGAATTTTAACAAACACTTCTGTTACCCTTAATCCTGCAATTATTCTGCTGGTTTCAATTATTTGAAACAGCCTGAAAGATATTATAAAACAGTCCCTAAAATGAAAACAACTTTTGGTCCAAGACTACTCAGTTTCCAAGCTCCTAGAATATATAACCTAATTACTAAAAATATTCATACCAGCAGTAATACCAAAAAATTCAGAGTAAACCTATTTAATATTCTTTTCAATATGGGTAGAGAAAACACTGAAAAGAAATTAATGGAAGTTATAAAATAAAACTCTTTAGTAAAATGTGTATTATCATTATATTTTTTTCTCTTCTTCTTCGTTTCAAATATTTATAATTTTTTTAACTTATTTGGAAAACAACTGTTGGACTAATGTATTAATTTATATAATGGATTTTATCTAATTTAACTTTTTATTGTATTAAATTAATTAAAATATTTGTATTGTATTAATCTAATTAAAATTTTTATAATGTACTAATTTACTTGAACTCTAAATTATTAATTAATTATATAAACTAATGAGTACCTATAGTAGAATATTGTGTTTTAAAATGAAATACATAACTTGCCCTAAAACAGGCCAGCCTAGTTGGGTAGTTACATATTTTATTATATAATTGTATGATAAATTATTATTGTATAATTATATTTGTAATGTTATTTAATGTAATGTTATGTTAAATAAATAAAAATCATTCCAAAATTATCCAAAAGGATTTCTCCGCGATCCTAGAAATTTTTCCACTGACAAGAGTTGGGGAAAATGAATCGAGGGAAATATGAATCGATCCACAATGAGCTGAAGTCAATGAAACAGCCGAGGATAGTCATTCAGGGTGCTTTGTTGAGGAGACGGGACCCGACCCTTCTGTGATAAGGGGTGGAAGACGAAGGCTTCACTTTTTTGTTCCGGCAAGGCTAATTATTTCTTTGTTGTTGCCTTTGTCAATATTGATTTAGTTTTCTTACCTTTTGTCGTAGAATCAAGTACTTCATATTTCTTTTTACGTTACATTTTGTCAAAATAATCAATATAAAAAAGTAACCGAGTATTTATTATACTCCCTTTCTTTGTAAAATATAACAACAATTAAAGACGAATTAAAACATATAACATAACACTAAACTTACAGTAATTAAATATATTTCTAAAATGTCAGATGTTTTGAGCTTTGATAAGACACTTCATGCTTTGAAGATTAAATTCTAAAAACATTTGTCAGTCAATTTAGATTTTCGAAATTCGTAGTGAAGTACCTATTATGTATACCGACGGAGTAATTCAAATTTAGAAAATATTCCGCGACGTTATCGGGCCGCCGTTGCTAATCAAACTTTTCTAATTATTACAATTTAAAAAAAAAAACAATAAAATTTCTAAAAATCAGAAATTATACTATAATTTTTTTTTTTAACGAAAATTTGATAGATTTTCTTGATAGATTGCCACGAGTCTACTTGCCAAGTTTCAGCTCGATTGGATTACGGGAAAAGGGTCAAAAATCGATCCAAAGTTTTTTTTGACGGCAAGCCGGCAAGCAAGTAAGCAGTCACCACGAGTTAATATAAAGGGAGTTAATAAAAAGAAACCCGTGTTTCCCTACGCGCCAAGTTTTCTCCACAACCAGCCACAACCACCCACCGGTGGTTATGGTGGTGGAAAGCCCTTGGTGTCACATCGAAAATATGCCGGTTTAGTGGCGGTGGCTGTGCGTGGGTGGGAGTGGGTGACGAAAATGTGCTTTCTAGCACATTATTTTGTTAAGGAAGGCCGCAAATGCTTCAGATTCTTTCAAAATAGGCGCGCCGACTGTGTCGGTGAGTCCAGAAGGTTCCGAAAAAACCTGCTCTAGAAAGTTCTGGAAGGAGAAGGTTTTAGAAAATTCCCGAAAGTTCTTTAAGGTTCTTAACTGAGTGGCGGAATGTGTCGGTGTGTCTAGAAGGTTCCTGTACATTTTATAAATTTCTTGAAAGTTCTGGAAGGAGAATGTTCTACAAGGTTCGCGAAAGTTATATGACGATCCAAACAGTGTACTAAAAATCTACGCATCGAAGCCGCGCGGGCACAGCTAATTTATAATATAAATGTAGGTTAGGTTTATTAGGTTAATTAGGTTTTCACGCCCGGTAGGAATTTTCTGGTTTCAGTTTCCTGGGATGTTATGCCGTGTTTCTTTCTATCGTCAGCCCTGATGATGGACCCTGCTATGGGATGGGCAGAATATCCCAGAAAACTCAAACCAGAAAATGTATATTATATTTACTTTACCACAGTACATAATAATAATAATAATTATTTTTTTAAATAGAGATGCAAACACGGAATACGTGTCATATCAATATTCTTACTATTTTCAAATTAAGCTAAACGCTTGTGCTATGAAAATAGGAGTAACTTGCTCGTTTGGAGTGAGATTCGAACCCGCGACCTTTGGATCATGAGGCGAGAGTGGTAACCAACAAATTACTCTTATTTATGTAGCAATGTTAGTCATTAGCGCTACCAAGACGCTAGATGGTGCTGTTTCCATAGCCACAAGTCTCGACTGAAATACAATGAATACAAGTTTTAATTGCTTACAAGTATTTCATTTCATCTTCTTCTTTCTCTTATCCCATTTCCCATTTCATTTGGAGTCGGCTTTCCTTATTCTTTTCTTCCACGATTCCCTGTTCTGGGCCATCGTTTTGTCCAACTGGGCATTCTTCAGGTCCTTTCCACACTACTCCACCATGTGACGCTGGGTCGACCTCTACCTTACAACCTTACCTACAAGTATTTCATTTCATACTCAGTGATATTTATTTATTTATTTATTTAACGCCCTTATGGGCTTTTACAAATATACAGAATATAAATTAAAAAATAAATATCATAAGACAGATAAAATAATAATACAGAAAAACATAAGACAGATAAAATAATAATATAGTTAAAGGTACAAATAATAAAAGTTAAAAGGTAAAATAATAATACAGAAAAATTCATTATCCATTTCCATTTCGTTGAGACGTAAAGAATTGCATCAGCTTTGTCCTAAACACAGTTATATTATCAGCAAAAATGTCAGTCGCCTCTGCATGTTCATTCCCTGATGAGTGTAATCCGGGAATTACAGAGTTTGCTAATGCATTAGTTCTGACATTTTCACTATAATAGAATAATGCACTGTGTCTTGATGACCTCAATGGGGCGTATATTTTAACCATCACAAATAATTAAGTTCACTTGAAATTAGGGAAAAAGTTCCGAGGTAAATCGAAATAGACAAAAAAGAGACGTCTAGAAAAGAAACCCAAGCTTTCAAGAGCTTTTACAACGTCGCGCCGATAAAACCCGCATTTCGAAGATGTCGATGAAATTAAAACACCCTCGGACACTGCTTCATTTTCATTTGCGAAACTTGGAAAACTCTCGGGCGCTTTCAGTCAACGGAGGGTTGGCGGGCGGGGGGGGGGGGGGGGGGGGTGCGCCCCGCGGCCGCCAGGAGGCGCTAGTATCACCCCGACCGTGCGCCAGAGACGACGCGGCTCCCCGACGCAAAATCCTGGAAAATCGCGAACATCCCGGGAAAACTTTGCCCAAACTCTGCGCGCTTCTAATCGCGTTTTCCGCGCGGTTTTCGTTTGGTGTTCGAATCGCGATATGTGAGGCTTTTCAGTGGTACAAACAAAAGGCATTAGCTAGTTTTATTACGCATAGTTGCAGCAATTTTCTCTCAGTGTTAATACCTAGTGCGGTGGTGTTTATAGTATGATTAAGACAATAGCGTGAATAAATTATAGTGTAAAACAAAGTGTGTTACGTGATTAGATAAGAAACGCGGTGTCGGCAATGAATTTCGTGTAAGTTTCGTGAAATTGTCTCGCAATTTGTGGAACGTTCGACAAGGACTGCCGCTTCTGGTTTAAACTTTTATCAGATAACGAATGGAGTGTTCGCTTTGCGGTGAAGTTTCGGTAGTTTTAAAGGTTCAAAGGCTCAACATTATTTTCAAAACTTGGCTAAACGCCGGCGTACAGTTTAACGTAAACGGATAAACATTTTAGAACGTTTGGCCGAAGAAAAATGATTAATATGGTAAGTACATATTTTCCTGTTCGATTTGATAACGATATATTGTTTGATTAGTGATTAAAAAGGTTTAAGGACTACGTTCGGTGTCGCTTTTCCGAACAGCGTCATTTTCCTATTGATTGGAATATTAAGGTTAATAGTTTGACGTTTTACATTTTTGAAAAACGATCGTTTGAAATTTTGCAGGTGTTAATAAAAATTTTCTACCTACATAAAATTTGTATCAGAAATATAATTGTTCCAATTTTCAAAATTTTCACAATACACGAACATTGCGTGTTGTTTCGAAAAAATGTAGGTAGGTACATACCAATTTTCTCAAAGATAGTGGAATTTCATAAATGAGGTTAGCTGTAACCCGTCAAAAATGACAGTTTTTTTACATGTCAGTTCCTAAAGAATAAGAATTTATTTATTTATTTAAAAAAATAAAAAAAGAAGATTTTTTTTTTATACTATAAAGAATTTACGACGGACGGACGGACAGATAACGAAATTTTAATTGGAATTAGATTTATTGATGTTTTGGGTTTTTACGTAGTTTGGTTTTTTCATACTTATTTATTAACTTAAAGACATTCTTCTCCACAAACCTTAGTAATGATGCTATTAATTTTTTTTTAAAAATATATAAATAAAATGATGATTTTGGTATAATGAGAAAAATCACTGCATTTTATAAATCATGTTCCAAGGTTGAAAGTATCAAACATAATCATTTATTTGTCTGTCCATCCATCTATCCGTCCCCGTAACTTCGTGTAACGTCCGTAATTTTGTTAGAATTCATTGGGGCTTGAACCCCGGGCCAGCAAATCAGAACCGGCCGCTCAACGCGTGTTGCTACGGCCGCCTCTCCGTGGACCGCTTAATAAAGACGCGAACCAATTTTCCGTCATTTTTGACGGGTTGCAGCTTGTAGTCAATAAAAACGGAAAGGCTGGGAAAGACATCGGAATAAGGGTGAGGCGCGGGGTATGCAGTGAACATCTTACAATAACTTCTAATGGAAACTTTTCAACCAATGCAAGGCTAGCGGTACGTAATGGAGTTCTGACACCCACACTGATGTCTCGGTGAAGTCTCGGGATGGAAAAGAAGAACAAATGTAGATTGAATGCAGTGGAAACAATACCACAGGCGCATTTTTAATAAATTACAAACAAAATTGTAATCTTCAACTTTATAAAAATTTTCACAGTAATGACGAAGTGACCCAAATAATATCTAGTAGCAAAAATATAATACTTGGTAAATTGCATATCCCTATAATATATACCACAACTGCTCAGCATCATTAAATGTTTAGAGGTATGAAATGATTTAACGAATTACCTGTTAAAATGAGGATTGAAAAAAATTATGAGGCCTTTAAGAAAAATATTAAAAAATACCCTCAGAGTTAATAATTTTTTTATTTTATTTTACATGTACCTAATCGTCTTACTTATTAATTAATTGTGTATAATTTTTTATTATATATATATAATTCTTTAGAATATTTTTTTAATAATAGATAGTTTTAAATTTAATATTATTTATAATGCATACTGTTGTTATCTTTGCTTAAAATTTTCCATTATTTTTCTCTTTCCTATATTAATTTTTAATTTATTTGCTTATCATTTGTTTATTTTACTGTTGTCTCACATAATTGCATTATGATTATCGCATATAAGTTAGGTACTTTTTTTCTTCTTATACATAGGTACATAATATGTACTACTTACTATTTAATATATTTAAAATACAATGATACTCCTCTCCTACTTATGAGTTATGTAACTCATGTAGAAGAGAAATATTGTAAAAACTGTCACTATCTTTATTGTAAAAAAACATGTATTTATCTATAATATAAAAATATATATATGGCAAATCCATATTCGATTAAGAAAAATTGTAAGCCTTAGATCTATTCACACGATACTTTTTTAATTAAGCTGAGGCAAGGCGCTCAGGTAGTTAGGTCGTGCTGAACGAATAATGAGAGAAAAGAAAGAAAGATATATGACGCGCGTTTTGACGACCTCCAGAAATAGAGCACGGCCGTGGAAGACTCGGCACGACCAGGTAAATCAGATACTGGAAGATGGTGCCGTTACTAGCCGTTACAGTCGACGAACTTGCGTTGAGGTGTGAATGTGGATGAAGCGAGACATGTCGAGAGCTAGGTAAAAACGAAATATATTTTTAGTCATACACGATTTTATTATAGATATTCTAAATACTGGCATTAAGTCGTAGGAATATGAATGTTGGAAATCTGTCACTAGACAGGTTTTAACTATTCAGAATATTTTAAGTATGTTAAAAATTTTCAAGAACTGTATAATTTTTATCCCCAGAGGAACATAAATATAAATAAATACATATTTTTATAATTATAATTATTTTATATATTATATAATTATATTTTATAATTAAATACGGGCAATATAATCTGGGCAGCACTTTAGTATCTTATCAAGAGCGCTTAGAATATTTTCACGTAGACAAATTAAAACTTAGAAGACTAATTGCTAAGTTAATATACCTATACAATATAATACATGGTAATATTGATTCAGAATTTTGTGTAGAAAACATAACTTTTAATGTTCCTAGTCGCCGACATAGGACATATAATACATTTTCTCTTTCAACTTACAATAACAATATGGCCCACTTTAATTCTTTATCTAGAATGTTGAGGTCATACAACAAAATAGAAAAAAACCGTAACGTCCTCATTGACATATTCCATGTCAGTTTCCACGAATATAAGAGAACTATTACCAAACTTGCGAAATTAGCTGTTTAGTCTCTGTATTCAACGTCACTCTATAACATCACTTTTTTCTGTTCTTTCTGTATATGTTTTAGCCTTTATTTTATCTCTATGTTAGGCCCGGTTGTTTCAAGTTCGATCAAAGTAAGCGGTCGATTAAAGCATAGATTTTTACGAAAACGGATCGTCTGATTGGTGGAGAACGTAAAAATCCATGCTTTAAAAGAACGCTTCCTTTAATCCAACTTGAAACAACCGGCCCTGTGTGTTCAAATTTAATTGAATAATAATTGTATTATCTATATCATGTTATATGTTTTTCACAGTTTGCGAACCACTAAAGCAAAAAAATAAATATTTTAGAAGTGTCAAAGAGACGAAGCGATTTTTTATAAGGGAAGTCAATTAGGTGTTTATACTGCTTACCTACGACCTGTCGGCAGACTTAAGTGATCGCTTTACACAATGTAACATTCACAAGTTCCACCCACGATAGACATCCACATCCATCAAATTTTGTAAGTCATAAAAATGTTAACTTTGCACACCTTGTTCCATATGTGAGTTGTATTTTAATTTCCCTCCTCAGTGGTTGAAATTTGTCATTCCCATAAACTAGCACAGATGTCGCACGAGAGCTTTTGCGTCGCCAGTGGCGTAGCGAGGAAACTGCT
Source organism: Agrypnia vestita (assembly GCA_016648135.1). Lineage (NCBI taxonomy): Eukaryota > Metazoa > Arthropoda > Insecta > Trichoptera > Phryganeidae > Agrypnia > Agrypnia vestita. The sequence goes on along the minus strand of JADDOH010014235.1, from coordinate 4,131 downwards.
TTAGCATTAAAGCTTTGCCATTCTGGATGGCGAAAGTGTATGACCGATACGGGAGCTCTCGCTCGTAGAACAGCCCCGAGTCTGTGGTGGCCCCCACTTTACTGTAGAAGAAATTATACTTACACTAAGTGTTTCTGAAATAACAGTATTAGTCTGCCAGTTCGCGATTTTGATCACATCACTATTTGGGTTCGCGAAAGGTTAATAATAATAATTTTGTTATTTTCGATCAATACAAATTGTCTTCGGTTCTCGGTATACCGATATACCATGCCGCAGAATAATCTCTTAACAACAATGCGAAAATGATAGCATATTGGGAGCTTGGAGTAATGGGGTTTCATATTAGGTATCATGCTTTAGTCCTCTTTTGTATCCAAATTCTGAAAATAATTTTCTTTTTTCACTGTATTTAGCTTTTTTTTGTTTTTCCACATTCTTTGGAAGATTATTGTATTCTAATTCTTTAATTTAATCAGTCATTTGTAAGATAATTACAAAGTTATGTGTTTTTCTTTTCTTTCTATTTTGAATACTTATTTCGCTTGAATTTCTTGAATTACATCCATTAACGTCCGTGTTATATATAAGTTGGTTTTGAATTATTATCGAGTTGTATTATTAAAAAAAATATATATGAAAAATCGTTGTGTTAAGCTTTAGTCCTTGTTTTATGCCTGCCAATTTAAATCGATTAACAAATTTTTAATTTTAGAGTATTTATTTCTCCTTAGAATGTGTCTCATCGCTCTTTTGGATCGATGCGTTAAAAGATTACCCTCACATCAAAATTATTACAATTTTTAAACTAATCTAAGCACTTGCGCTACGAAAACAAGACTTGCTTGGTGGTCTCCTTAATTTTCGCTCGAGTTCATTGGATCACTATAGGTGAGCATCTTAATCACTACACTAACAAGTACATATTAAAAAAAACATACATTTTTTCCTAGTGGCTTAGAACAAAGAATAAGCTTTTTATATGTTACTACTTAAGTTTCGAGTACTCAAGTAGTTAAATATAAAAATATTATTAAATTCACATAGAGGTGACAAATTAAATGTTTTTAACCTAATTTAATGATCATGTGGTTATTCTAAAAAGTTAACGTCAAATCCATCAATAATTTATAAAATAGAAATTTATTGTATATTTAATAGGACAGTAGTTATTTGAAGAAAAAATTGTATTTTCGGGACGTTTTTTTAATATGGCATTTATTTGACATATTTGTCCAAAAATAATGCTTTAATATGGCTAGAAAATTAAAATGCGCATCGAAAATATGCCACATAATTGTACCACTTGAAGAAAGAGTGGAAAGCTGCGGAGTCATTTCGCGATCTCGACGATCTTTTCGGCGAAGGAACGAATAGTAAAAGGGCATGCCGTGAGTGGTTTGATCGCTTCAAACCTGGTGACACCAGCTTAGCAATGATATTGATATTTTGATAATTTATACTTGGCCGGTAGATTCCTGCCTATTTATTTATTTATTTACCTTAATATTTAGTTCCACACATAATGTTGTGTGGACTAATACATAATTTCACTTAAACACTTAAAATATTGCATTCAATCTAGTCATTTAAAAGTTTTTACAATAAAATTTTTTCAATCCTGTTTAAAACTCCTCACATTCACCGTCTTTTGAATTTCTTTTTGGAGGCTATCATGAGGCATGCATGAGTCTAAAATGTTTAAGCAACCATGACCCAACATCAATGGTTATGGAAATATGCAGTATCAAAGTTTGCATTGTTTTTCAATATTTCTGGCTTATTTTTTGCAAAAAGTTGAACTATCGTTACAGTAACTTATGTCGATTATGAAAAATTAATTTCTGCCGCTAGCTCTGGTACACTCTGTATAGCGCCGTTTTCGCGAGTACCTACCCAAAGGGCGCTTTACATATTAAAATTATTTTACAAAACTACTTACTGACTAATAGACTTATTTACTATTACTTAAGACTATAACAATGGGAGACATTAAAGAGTTGAGGTTATTATTACGGTCGTTAGACATATTTAACCGTAAATGTTTGCGGATATTTTTCCTATATTCCCTCCCCGTCCATCCCCCATAGTCCGCCCTATACCTCCGCGGGTACAGTTCGTTCGCCTGATGACGTTGAATACGACTTCAACGAAACGTCGAAAACAGTTTCTAGGAAAAACGTACGTTTCGTATAGAATATCCGCAACCATTCACATTTAAAAATGGGAGACATGCATAAAAAAGGAATCGACAACAAAAATGAATCATATTACTTTTGTTTAAATGCTACCACTGCTTATAATCAAAAAACCTTGTTATTTCAAGGGTATGATGTATTGAAGCAAAAAGGGTAGTCGAATTAATTTATTTTATAGCAGCCTGACAATTTTTTAAAAGTTTGCTTCTTGTGGCGATCAAAGATGTCGCGAGTTTCGTGGAAGAATTCCGCGTTCAGTGTGGTAACAAAAGCTGATTGGTGATGAAAATGCGAGACCGTAACTGTGACGTCACGCCCAATTACGTCCTGACCTTGAACCGGCTCCTATCTCAGTCACTAAAGTGGGCGTGATCGGATAACGTAACGCCGTCGTTTGAAACTTCAGACTGAACGCGTTCAAAATTTAAACTGTTTTGATTTTACGATTCGTTCACGTTTGCAGGGGTAGAAAATGTATGTTGTTCTGGTGAGCATGACACTTGTATTTCATATTGAGGATTTCGGGTTCGATCCCCGATTTTCTCAAGCCTGGGTATTTTCGTGATGCGTTTCGCTATAGTAATTAAATTCAGTTTAATTTATTCAATAAATAACACATACATTCTTCTTCTTTTGGTGTCATGTCAGGTCCCCCCAACGTTGACTATCACCCGAGAGAAAGCGTCCCGTCCTGGGTAGCACGAAATAGCTCTCCAACACTTCTTATGCCCGTCCAGTCGCGTATATTGCGGAGCCAGGAAATTTGTCTCCTTCCAACACCTCTACGACCCTCTATCTTGCCCATAAGAATCGGGTGGAGCAATTCATATTTTTCTCCTCTGAGCACATTACATACATACATACTGAGATACATTACAAACATATTATTAAATTTATTACTCCCTTTCTTTTAACTCGTAGCGTCTGCTTGTCTACTTGTCGTCTTGTCTGCTTGTCTGTCGAAAAAACTTTATATCTATTTTTAACCCTTTTCCCGTGGTCCAATCGAGCTGAAACTTTGCAAGCAGACTCGTGGCGACGATCAAGAAGATCTATCAAATATTCGTTAAAAAAAATTAATAAATTTTTGGATTTATCAAATTTTGAATGGTTTTTTCATACAAATTATTAAGTTGTACGAAAATATTTCAACACGTCTGGTAGACGCGAAACCTGATTATAGTATAATTTTGAATTTTTGGAAAGTTTTTATTTCTCCCTTTCGTAGCGTCGCCCGACCGAAGCCCAACGCGTAGGTTAAGCGCCAAACCAGTTTCCACTAGTAAATGAGAAAGGGAGTATAATAAAAACATGGTTTTTATGGGTTACTTTTTATAATTCTTAAATTGTAAATTTATATAATTCCAAAGTGATATTGTTCAGCATAGCAGTGGCTCTTCCAACAGGCATAACCATCGGCAGGTTGGTCCTGTATTTTGGAATGAGAAACAATCTATGCTGACGCGTAGATTGTTTGTTTGCGCAGAATTTTCAGGAACATAGAAACCAATGCTCCGCATAATTTTGGGAATATTGATCATACGCGTGACAATTGATAAAGATGCGTAATCAAATACATATTCCTTCTAGTGTCTAGACTATTGTAGCCAAGCATACCCTGGAGAAACTCGGTTGGGTAGAGCCAAGAATAATGCCCGTACTCTCTCATGTAGAGTAGTGATGGGTCCGCTCTGTACTCACTACTACAATGTAGTACTACACTACATTGAAGTGCACACTTCGCACATTTTGATGTGTAGTGCACACTACAAACTACAAACACCAAAGTTATTGAAAGTGTACACCTTATTTCAAAGCGGACACTACAAAGTACATACACTTCAAAGTTATCGAAAGTATGAGAAACACATTTTAAATAGTGTATTTTTTACGTGAAATTTTTGGAAAGTTGATGTAGATATATGAAGAATTT